>CAUYQG010202902.1:0-26359 GCA_963574415.1 Tarsius wallacei | reverse complement strand
GGAAGATGCTGAGGTATTTCATTTTTTTTTTGTGACTATTGTGAATGCGATTGTGCTTTTCATTTGGATCTCTGCCTGCTTGTTGTTGGTGTAAAGGAATGCAACAGTTTTTTGAACATTTATTTTGTACTCTGAGACTTTGCCAAAGTCCTTTATCAGGGCAAGCAGGTTTGTGACAGATTCTCTTGGATTTTCAAGGTATAGGATCATATCATCAGCAAAGAGGGATAACTTGGCTTCCTCTTTTCCTATTTGGATATCCCTGATTTCCTTCTTTTGTCTAATTGCCTGAGCTAGGACTTCCAACACAATATTGAAAAAGAGGGGGGAGAGTGGGCAACCTTGTCTTGTTCCAGTTTTCAGGGGAAATGATTCTAGTTTCTGTCCATTTAACAATATATTAACTGTGGGTTTGTCATAGATGACACTTACTGTTTTGAGGTATGTTCCTTCTATACCTAGGTGTTTGAGGGTTTTTATCAAGAAAGGATGCTGAATTTTATCAAAAGTTTTTTCTGCATCTAATGAGATAATCACATGGTTCTTGTTTTTATATCTGTTGATATATTTAATGACATTTATGGTCTTGCAAATATTGAACCAGCCCTGAATCTCGGAGACGAAGCCTACTTGGTCATGGTGGATGATTCTTGAGATGTGTTTTTGGATCCAATTTGCTAGAATCTTGTTGATGATTTTTGCATCTATGCTCCTAAGGGATATTGGGCTGTAGTTTTCTTTCTTTGTTGGATCTTTACCCAGTCTGGGTATCATTGTAATGTTAGTTTTGTAAAATGATTTGGGGAGAATTCCATCTTTCTCAATTGCCGGAATACTTTTAATAGGATTGATATCAACTCCTCCTTGTACATTTTGTAGAATTCTGCTGGAAAGCCATCCTTTTTTTGTAGATAGTTTTTGTATGACTCAGTCAATTTCGTGGGTTGTTATTGGTCTATTTAGTGTCTTAATGTCTTCTTGTTTTAACCTGGGGAGGTTGTGTGATGCCAGAAAGTCCTCCATTTATTTAGGTTATCAAGTATGTTTCCACAAAGGTGTACATAATAATCTCTGATAATCTTTTGTATTTTTTGGGGGTCAGTTGTGATTTGATCTTTTGTATTTCTGATTGTGTTTATTTGAGCTTTTTCTCTTTTTCTTGGTCATTCTGGCTAGGGATCCATCAATCTTGTTAATTCTTTCAAAGAACCAGCCTTTTGCTTTGTTGATGTTTTCTATGATATTTTTGTCTTCTATGTCCTATATTTGGGCTCTTTTTTCATGATTTGGATTCTTCTGCTAAATTTGGGTTTTTGGTGGTCTTCTCTTTCCAGCTTCGTTGGGTGATTTGTGAGGTTCTCTACTTGTGAACTTTCCATTTTTTTGATGTGTACTCATAGAGATATAAATTCCTCTCTGAAAACTGATTTCATGGCATCGCAGAGGTTTTGCTAAGTTGTTTCTTCATTTATATTTGTTTCCAGGAATCTTTCAATTTCTTCTTTGATTTCAGTGTTGACCCAGTCATTGTTCAGCATCATGCTATTTAGTGTCCAT
Organism: Tarsius wallacei; assembly: GCA_963574415.1. NCBI lineage: Eukaryota > Metazoa > Chordata > Mammalia > Primates > Tarsiidae > Tarsius > Tarsius wallacei. The sequence goes on along the minus strand of CAUYQG010202902.1, from coordinate 24,802 downwards.
GTCTTTGTGGACTTTGGGGAAATGTTGGTTTTGATATTTATTTTTATTCCACTGTGGTCTGAGAATGTGCATGGCAATATTTCAACCTTGTGTAATTTGTTTATGCTTGATTTATGGCCAAGAATGTGATCGATCTTGGAGTCTTTTCCATGTTGTGATGTGTAGAATGTATATTCTGTGATTGTTGGGTGGAATAATCTGTAGGTATCTACTAAGCCCATTTGGTCAAGTGCCAAGCTTAGGTTCTGGATCTCCTTGTTGACTTTTTGCCTCCATCATCTATCTGGGCTGTCAGTGGGGTTTCAAGTCCCCTGCTATAATAGTGTTAGAGTCAATATCTCTTTTTAGTTTATTTAGTAGTTGCTTTATAAAAGCTGGTGCTCCTGTGTTGGGTGCATATATGTTTAGGATGGATATTTCTTGCTGATGAATTGAACCTTTTATCATTATGTAGTGTCCTTTTGCATCTTTTTGAATTTTTGATAGCTTAAAACTTGTTTTGTCTGATAATTAAGATTGCAACTCCCGCCTTCTTTTCTGACCCATTTGCCTGGAAACTCATTTTCCATCCTTTAACTTTGAGGCTGTGTGTGTCCCTTGTAGTGAGATGAGTCTCCTGGATGCAGCAAATAATGGGGTCATGGTTTCTTATCCAGTCCACCATTCTGTGTCTTTTCAGTGGTACATTTAGTCCATTCGCGTTCAGAATAATTATTGAAATGTGGGAGTTTATCCCTGTCATGAGGTTCTTATAGAGTTGTTGTTCCTGTTTATTTGTTGTCTTTCCTTTGGTTTTTGGGTTGATTCACTTGTGTTTTCTATTTTTTTCCTGTACTCTTGGGAAGAACATTTCTCCTCTCTTCTGTTTAATACTTTCTTACATGTTTAAGGTGGTCTGGAGGCAGCATAAGTTCTTCGGGATTGGATGTCTGGGAAAGATTTTAATTCTCCCGCACTGATGAAGCTTAGCTTGACTGGGTAGGTCATTCTTGGTTGAAATTGTTTATCTTTGAGAACTTTGAAGATTGGGCTCCAAGCTTCCCAGCCTGAAGTGTTTCTGTAGATAAATCTGCTGCTATTCTAAATGGTCTTCCCTGGAAGTTAGTCTGACCTTTTTCTCTTGCTGCCTTTAGGATTTTTTCTTTTATAGCTACTTTGTTTAGATGAATTATTATGTGTCTGGGAGTTGGTCTTCTCATTTGTTGTCTTGCAGGGGTTCTCTGAATCTCTTGTGTTTGAATTTTTGCATCACTGATGAGTTGAGGAAAGTTTTCTTGAATAATTTCATGGAATATTTGTTCCAGAGTGGTCTCTGTCTCTCTTGCTGCCTCAGAAGTCCAATTACTCTTAGGTTCAGTCTCTTGAAGTAATTGTCCATCTCTTGAAGGTTTTGTTTTGTCTTTTAAAGCTTCTTTTCTATGTTTTTGACAGTTTGGGTTAGTTCTATATTTTGGTCTTCAAGCTCTGAGATTCTTTCTTCTGCTTGGCTAATTCTGCTTTCCATGCTGATTAGTTTGTTATTTATTTCAATCACAGTATTCTTTACTACAGTATTCTTTATTTCAGTTATCAGCTCCTTCCTATTTTCCTCTTGTCTCTCCTCAATTCTTTTTATTCTCTCTATTAATGTCTTGATGTCTGGGTTTGTTGTATATGACCACTCATTCTGGGGGCTCTTCATTGTTTGTGTTCTGATGTCTGTTTTCTCCGTGTCTGACCTCCCAAGGGTCTGTGTGAGACCTATATTCTTCTTTTGGCTATTCTTCATTTGCATAGATTTTCCTCCCCACTTTTTCCTCCCCCCTCATCTCCTTTAATTCTGTTGTTCAGGGTGAAGGGGTTGCTTTTATTTCTGTTTTTCAATCTCCTATTCTTCCTTATGTATATCCTCTGGCTTTGTTCAATTCTGGAGCTGGACTGTAGGTTGGGGTGATCCTTTTTGCAGCTTTGAGATTCAATTGAGGTGGAGCTGTGATTCAAAATCTATCTGCAGATCCCAGTATCCACTGACAGGTGTATGGATAATCCGGAATCCACTTCCCGCTGCCTTGCAATCTGTCCGTGCCGTGGGTTTATAGGTTTACTCCCTGAAAGCAAAATGAAGTAAGAAAAGGGAAAAGAATGGAACAGGGAGTGGGGGGAAGAGGAAGGTGGGGAGAGAGAATAGTAAGAGGGAAAACAAACAAACATACTGACTAACAAATGAAAAGAGACACAAAGGCAGATATGAATAAAAAGCAACAACAGCAACAAACAAACATATGAAAAAACTAAAATATACAATCATACAAACATCCAAGCTAACCAACTTCCTTATTGGTGTACTATTCCCCTATACAAACATGAGGTCTAAAGAGAAAAAAATAAAATAGAATAGAATAAACTCAGTAAACTAACAGAACCAAAGCAAGTATCAAAACATTATTGATAACAGTAAGAAGACAGAGACAAGGAGAAAAAAGATGGGTAAGACAGACAAAGAATAAAAAAAAATAATTAAAACAGGAGAACCAAGTATACTCTGAGACTTTTCCTTTAAGTCCAATGTCCTTTCACATCTGATTTCTAGCTCTCATTGCAGGCTGGTGGAGTTGCTCACAGTTAGGGTCAGTTGCCCCTGGCCTGCTCTGGATAGCGGTTCAGATCTGGGCTGTCTGTCAAATCTGCCACTGAGATCTGGCCTGTGTCTATCTAGCATGGAGGAGGGGCTTCTGTCCCTCCCATTTTGATGTTGTTACCTTGGATCCCAAGTTGGGAGATGGGCCAAGTTGGGTGGAGCTCGTCTCATGGCTTCAGCTGATCTCTTTTTCCACTGCAGCCCGAGACTGCTGGGCGATGCAGGTCAGCGTAGCACTGGGCTACTCGGGCCAGGCCGGGTGGGAGTCGGAGACCGCCCAGGGCAGGAGGGAGCAGGCAACGGCGGTGGCAGCCACTGCTTTAGCAGGGCGGGAGGAGCTCCATGAGCTGGGCTCTGGGTGAGGGGTGGAGTGCAGCAGTGGCAGAGGCAGGGGCTTCAGTAATGCAGTGCTTGGGAGGGGGGCTTGACTGGTCTGGTCTGGGAGCCATGGGTTGCCTCAGGTGGGAGCCGCTGTGATGGCAGTGACGGTGGCGGCGGCAGCAGCGGCGGCTGCCACGACTGAGGTGGTGGTGGCCGAGTAGCGTGTGAAGAGCAGGCTGGCAAATGTAGCACCACAGCCCCCGGGGGAGAGTGAGAGTCTTTATGGGTGTTCTCTTCTGCAGAGGGTCTCACAGATCAAACTGCCCCATGGCCATCTTGCCGGAATCCCCTTTTATTATACATATTTTATTGATGAGGCACATAGAAGATAAGCAACTATCCCAGGGTCACACTAATAAATGAGCCTGGATGTAAACATAGGGCCTGGCTTCAGAATACAGCCTTCAACTACAGATTTTATCTTTTGGGGGAAATATCCCATAATTTACCAAATCTAAAATGCTGTAGATTTGAAGTTCTTCATTACTTTATCCACATTTAAAGAGAAAAGTAACCAATTAACAGGCTATTAATTTTAAAATGCAATACAAATAATGTCGAAAATATCTGACTTCAAATAGATTAAATATTTTAACATTGCTGATAGAATTCTGGTCTTCCTAGTTAAAATACACTAAGTTTGACATGTTAATATGGCTTTTAAGTGATCCTAATAGGAAACGCAAAGTAATATGGTCCAGCAGTCAGAGACTGGAACATGTATTAAGATTGCATTTTAATAAAACTCTTTCATGAGCTACTCCTTTTATAGGAAGTAAGGACAGGGAAAGATTCATTGAGAGTTTATCTTTATCAATCACGAATTATTCACTATTTAATTCATGTGGCCACAAAGCTCTCTAGACTTAGTAAAAGCAAAATACAGATGCCTCAACTCTGTTTGCAGGGATATACCAAGACTACATTTTTATTTTTAATTTTTGGATAGGGTAGCATTTAAGGCACTTCTGCCTTACTCCAGACTTGCCAAAAACAGAAAGTGAATCATATCTGGGTTGCAGTAAAGAACCTAATGTGGATGTTAGAGCACACAATATTTTTATAAGGGAAAGCTGTTGGAAGAGTACCTTTAATTTAGTGTACTGTCACAATGTCTTCTTAATGGTACCTAGATATTTTACTTGAAAAGCCTTTCTCTACCCACTAGGCTGACGGGTACATATTATAAATTCCAATTGGTGTTTATAGCATCTGCACTATAATCATGATGTGTTATGTTGCTGTAATCATGTATTTTCAATTTGTCTTCCTTTTATACAATATCCTTTTCATGTCAGTGCTTGTGTCTTTCCATCCGTAGTACACAGAAAACTCCTGAAACATATAGAAAAAAATCATTTGAAAAAAACAAAAAAACAAAAATACAGCAATCCAACCATGGATGCTTAGTGACTGACTACCAGGAAAAGAGAACAATTAAGTGCTTTTAGGTGCTTATGACACTGCCTAAATATATTGAACCCTGCAGAAGATCTCTGAATCTCTCTGAAATATCTAAATAGATATAGTGGGCATGTGCTGTTTGTTCTGGCTAGAACCCATCCTCTTTTCCAGTGCTAGAAGCTCTATTTATGGTGGGGTTGCTGAGTTATTAAGATGTAGATACACAGTCCTTATAGCCTTTTGGCTTTCATGTAGGGAGAGTCTGTATGAGAATGAAGTCATCACAAAGGGAAGTAGAATGAAAAAAAGAGAAAGAAAATTCTAATAGTCTCATATGAGCACTTGCATATAGCGGTAGGTAGATTTTTCAACTATATGAACCAATGACTTCCCCTTTTTTACTGAGCAAAAATAAATATTATGTGAATAATGTTAAGTTGGAATGTAGCCCTTTCAATGATGGAGCATTAAAATTAAATGCTTCACATGTCCTCCCACAAGTGCCACTGCATGACTATTATGTTTCAAAACTTTTCTCACCCCAAAATATTTTAAAAATTGTATATATTGATCTCAATATTGACGTTTCTAAAAACGTATCTCAGTTACTATTCAATAGTCAGTTATTATCCAAAATGATATTCATTTGCTAGGCTTTGATAGAGCAACTATTTGTGAAAGTGTGAATATCTTGAAAATATCCTAGTGTACATTTTATATCAGGTACTGAAGCTTGAAGCAGGCTTGCCTTATGGAAGAGCACTGTTGCTTATCCCATTTATTTGATGTGTCTTTAATTTGCACTCTTTTCCAAACATTATAGTAGATACTAACTTTTGAGAACTAAATAAGCGCCCATACTTTAATAAATATTGTTTACCTATATGGCTCTAACAATAAACAAGCATATTTACATTTTTTAACCAACTAACTAGCCAATTAGAAGATGTATAGGCTGGAAATTATGGCAGAATGAAGTAAAATTTTGGATCTCAGTTCATCCTTGAGATTACTGTCTACAAAATCAGACAAGTTGGATAATTTTTCTGAGTCATGGGTTTTAGAGAATAAACCCCTAGGGTTAGATTATATCCAAGATCTCTTCAATTTCTTATAATCACAAAATGTGGAATAATATCCTAGAGTTCATCTGTGAGAGTTCTTTGATTCTGAACAGAATTATACTTACATTAGCCCTGGAAACGGCCATGAAAACATCTTACATCTCATTTTATTTTATGAGTTTTCACTCTGATATATTCTATGTTTACTTAGTGAGAACATTTTCCTCAGTGTTGGTAGAATTTTCTCTCTGAACCAGGGCTAACCAATTTGGAACTAATATTAATAGTTGTGTTATTAGCCTGATTTATGGGACTAAGCTACATAACACTAGAAATAGGATACAGAAAATAAAATCTATGTGTAACTTACCTCTGGAATGTCCTTTTCCCAATATAAATATGTTTAATTACTTAAAAACTAAGATTAATACCTAGCTTAACTGAAAACTAACTATATGTAAGGGTATTACATGAGTCATCTCATTTAATCCTCGTTAGAGTTTATACTAAATATATTTTTAATGAATAAAAACACAGAGATAGTGATTGATCAGGGTTCAATATTTTGCCAATTTGTTCAAATTTAAAATTAAGCTTCCAAACCAAAATGAGATCTTATTAAACTACTTTTATTATTTTCATAATTTATATAGGTTAAAAGTATACTTGAGGTTTTCATTTTGCTTTTAACTTCAGAAGAAACTACAGAATTGGAAAACATATGGTTGCAAATAATTTATAATTTTAATAATAGAATCTTTTTTTTTTTTTTTTTTTCCTCATTAGTTCTTCTATCTATAGTGTTACCATTGTTTTACTCAGGGTTTACTAGATTATGCCATGGCAACAAACAACCTAAAAAATATGGTGTTACATAGTAAATGTTCCTCTCCTATATAAAGTCTGCTGCACGTCTTAGCAACAAGTTATCTTCACGTGGTCAAAGCTAAAGAAGTCTCCATCATCATGCAGTGACATCTCAAACATGTGGCCCCCCTGGTCATTGTAGCAGAAGAAAGTGAATCACTCACAATTGAATTATTTAGTTTAGAAATACCAAGAATCACTTTTGGTTAGAACTCATTTGCCACAGTAGGAAAAGGTGGTCTTGGAAGTGACATTTTTAAATGTTTCTAGAGAAGTAGAAACGGGATATGGGGAGCACGACCAATGTCTTTCACAACCATCTTCAACACATGATTTCCAAAATTACAGAGTTGGCAGAGGGAACAAGTAGCAATAAGAAGATCATACTAAAGAAGCAAAAAATAATTTTAAAAATGTAATCTTAATGCATGGCCAAGAAGAAATGAAATAAATGTGGTGATAGCTTACGTTTTCTGTCACATGGGCTTTGTCAGTATTGTTCCTTCTCCTGGGCTCACTCTCCACCCAAATCTTAAAGTTTTAGTTCTTATCACACAGTGTAAATCTCCAGTTCAAATCTTTTGCCAAAGGTCCACCTTCTACATGAAATTGTATATTTTAAAGTCATGGCCAAAACAGAATACTTGATTATTGATTACCCTTCTCACACTGAACTATCCACTCACAGCCCAGATCATTAATGGCAACTTTCTCCTCCCATCTAATTATATATATATAAACTATTCCACTCACAGCCCAGATCATTATTGGCAACTTTCTTCTCCAACCAAATTTTCTATCTATCTATCTGTCTGTCTGTCTATCTATCTATCTATCTATCTATCTATCTATCTATCTATCATCTATCTATATGGCAGCAACCTTGACTCTTCCTTTGTTTTCTCACACTCAATATCCAGTTGGTTCATTTCCTAAGATCTGCCTTCAACTTATAGCCAGAATGGGAATACTCTTCATTACTTCCACTGCTTATCCCTGATCAGAGTCAACATCATCTCTTACCTGGATGATGGCAAAAAAGTCCTAGCTTGTCAACGTATTTTTGTCCTTGCTCCTAGTTCAGTTCTCATCACTGATGCCAGAATATTCTATGTAAAGCATGAGCTGGATTTTGCCATACTGCATTTTCAGATCTAGTCTAGTGACATTTCTTTCATGAATAAAAATATGCCTTCAGGCAACAAAGTCATCTGCTGTTTTAGAGGGTAAAAATTAAAATGTACTCACCACAGTCAAGATCTGTAGACCCAACCTAATTTCTCCATTCTGTGAAGTTTTGTGTTTCCAACTTTTACTTCCTACAGAATTGACAGTGATTACATACAATAAGAGTATTTTCTTTCCCCTTGTTGGAATTGGGAATTAGCTTTCTTCTATTTCCTAGTAGAAATATTATAAATTATAAGGTATGTGATAATTCTTATAACATTGAACAAGCCATTAAGGTTGAATAACACTCAAGCTTTTGTTCTCACCTTTATTGCAATTTGTATGTCATATATTGAGAATGAAATAGCTCAATCATTACAGTGCTGTGTTTTCCTAATGGCAACTTATGAAGTTCACCCTATGTCTTCCATGTGAAAGAATATCACAGCGAAGGTTTTGATCGCCTGTCTGTCTTACCACAAGTTCTTCTCCCACTGCAGTTATATACATACACACACACTTATAAAATCATTCTTTTTCCATTGTATGTGTGTGTATCTTCAAGAATTACATGATATTACTAATTTGTAATATTTCCTGTGATGCATATTATACCTTATTTCAATATCTGCGAATATCATTTCATCATTTCCTCAGAAATTATTTTAACCATGCAGTCAGACATTCTTTGTGTGTGTGTTTGTATTTTGCTGTATTTTTTGCCTTTTCAGTGTACTTTTCCCCATTATTAAATTTGTGAAAGTTTCAAAGACCCTAAGCCTCTATTATACTGGTGAGGAGATCAAGTACAATCTTTTGCAAAAATGTTATTTACATTTATTTTTTTCAAATTTTAAAGTTGCTAATACATTTTTATATTTGCCAGTTTTGTTTAGCATTTGCTGCCTCATGTAGAGTGTAGCTGATTTCTCCAGGGCTTTAATTTTTTTATTTAAAAATCAAACTAAGTTTTGCACATGGTTTTAAAAGTCACATAGTGCGTGAAGGGTTATACCAAACACTATTATTTTACTTTCTTCAATCTGGAAAATACTTGCAGGGTAGGAAAATGTCCTTTTTGATTATCATATGCTTGAGGAGCCAGTAGGTAACACTCTTTCTAATGATGGAGCAATTTTCTTCTGCATATTGCGCTGTTTTGAAGATTACATAATTTCTGTTGGAAGGTTGTTTCCAGCAAAGCTATTGTAGGTGAATGAGAGCCATGGTTATTTTTTAGTTTACGCAGTTATTTAGCAGATATGTAAAGTATTTACTATGAGTAAAACTTTATGTGGGGGCCTGCTGAAGACAAAAATTACGATTTTGACATGGATTTTGCTCTCAATAGGTCTGTAGTCTAGAAGAGAAATTATAAAGGAATTAAAAACCATACATTCTTGCCCGATATACATCTTTCCTCCAGCTGATCTCTTTTCATTTTTTTTTTCATTTTGTGTCTGTATCTTAAAGATTAATGTTCTATATTCTGTTTTCATTAGCTGTTTTTGCCTACTCTACAAAACTAAAACATCTTGAAAGTAGTTAGAGATTATATGTGATTATATCCAATAATATCTGCCACTCATCAAAAACATAATAGACATTTATGGAATTGATGAATTGTGTATATTGAAATGATATGCATATATTTACTTATGGAAATTTTGATAATGCACAATGATACTCTGAATAATTGAGAAATCTGACTATCATCATTGATAGCCTGATTAAAAGAGGGAAGACAAAAGACACAATGTTTCTTTTATTTCATAAAATGTTTGCTTATTTTCTCTATGGAGAATTTTCTCTGAGATAAGTGTCTCTCTCTCTCTCTCTTTCTCCTTTTTTTTGCTGGAAGACTCCTTTGTGATGGTTAGCAGTCAGCCAGAGCCATCTGTGCATTCAAACCTTTTTTACTTGAAAATCCATTAAGGATAATATAGATACATAAAAATATCATACGTACAGGTTTCACATTTATTATAATCTTTAAGAAACAAACTCATGGGATGAAGATCTCCTAATTAGTTTGATTGAAGTAAAAATAAAATGTTTTGTACAAAGAACCATGCACATTAATTTAAAAATATATAAGTTTATATTTGAGCTTTTCTTTTGATAATGTCCATTCATTAAAAGGTATGTTTATGAATAGACTTCATAGAAAATTTCTAGGTGCAAGATTGTTTTTCTATGGCTTTAATCTTCAAATGGATGCTCAATGTGAAGAGGTAGCCAAATAACATTCCATTGCTAAACTAGCTATTTGAACAGTTTATATTTTGTATAATTGGTAGCAGATAATATACTATTTCAGCACTTAAAATAGGTTCTGTGGACTTATCTGAAAACTCACAATTTCTACCATGATTATTTGCTATTTTGAACAACATATCATCATCTTATGAGTGAGTTCTTTTAGTATAGTAATCGATATAGTGAACCTTGAATTTATGCAACTCCATCTGTGTTTCAATTTTTATCATTTTAGTATAAATAACAATACTTCATGGATTTTTGTGATGATTAATAATACATTTTTGAAAATCATTTAGAATAGAGTCTGGTCCACATGAATTGTTCACGTTTACCATAATTTTCATGAGTGTTATTATTATAATACATCTACTAATGAGCTGGGTATTTACTCTATATCTCAGTTTCCTCATCTGAATAAATAGATCTATGCAATTTATCATGAAAGGTGTTCAAAAAAATAATTTATCTATGATAAAGTTGTGAAATACAAGTGAATATTTACTACATAAATAGGCTGCATGCAGGTGAAGTTTGGGCTTCTAAATGATCCTCACTCCCCCTGGTAGTGGACCAGGTACCCTTTGTGTTATCATGTGCTCCCTATCCTTCATCCCCTTCTCTCCCCTAACAGTGCTGAGTGACTGCTGATCCCACAATTGTGCTAATGTAACTAGTGTTCAGGTACCACTTATAAGTGAGAACATGAAGTATTCAGTTCTTTGTTTCTGTGATAGTTCACTTATTATGATGGTTTCCAACTGCATCCAAGTTGTTGTGAAGGTTGTAATTTTGTTCTTCTTTATGGCTGTTTAATACTCCATTGTGTATATGTACCACATTTTCTTTATCCAGTCCACTTTCAGTGGGCAACAGGGATGGTTTTATGGTTTTGCTATTGTGAATAGTGCAGCAATAAACATGCATGTGTGGGTGTTTTTTTGATAGAACAATTTATGTTCCTCCAGGTATATTCCCAGGAGAGGAATTGTTGGATCACCTGGAAGATGAATTTTTTAGTTATTTTAGTAGTCACTACACCACTTTCCATAGAGGTTGAACTAGATTACCTTTCCACCAACAGTGTAGAAGTGTTCCTTTTACTCTGTAGCTGCATCAGCACTTGTTTTTTGATGTAGCCAATGAATTCATGACAAGTTCACAAAAGCAAATTCTGCAAAAGCTAAGCTAAACAGCTTGGATGTCATCAAACTGAAAAACTTTGGCACAGCAAAAGAAACCAACAAGAGAGCAAAGAGACAACCCACAGAATGGGAAAAAAAATTTGCAATTTATGCATCTGACAGAGGCTAACTTCCAGGATCTACAAGAACTCAAATAAAGTGAAAGAAAAAACAACCCTATTAAAAAGTGGGCAAAGGCTATGAACAGACACTTCTCAAAATATGATATACAAGAAGCCAAAAAACACATGGAACAAATGCTCACTTTCACCTATTATCAGAGAAATGCACATCAAAACTACAATGAGATACCACCTAACTCTGGTAAGGATGACTATCATACAGGGTGTTTTTGTAAGTATAGATTAGTTACAGATTGCTTAAGGGAAGGAGTGCACAATTTGTAGTCAGTATTTCCATTGTTTCTTTATTATAACTATTCTCGTTACTATTTCATTATACTTATATTTATTTTCTTACCATATACGTGAACCTTTGGCAATATTATTTAATCACTCTAAGTCTTAATGACTTCATTTGGAAAATTGGGATTACACTATTATGCTTTGGAGATTCTTTTGTGGAAAAACAAATATTGCTTGTAGCAAGCTTTCAACAAAAAATGGCTATAATTATTTCCATATTGGCATTTTTATTGTTATTGCAGGTGATTACGATGATTTAATATGGAATAACTGCTCATAATATAAAATGATCTGCTTTTCAATCAGCTCAATACATTTTATTAATCAGTTAAAGGAGTCAGTGATTGGACAGACAGACCAGATGTGTTTTTCATAATCAGACAGTTTTAATGTCAAAATGCAGTATATTTTATTTTATAGATCTACATATGTTTGTCCATGGATGGAGTATAACTATTTTCCTTTAATTTGCTCTAGTGATCATATGTTGTTTGTCTCTATTTTCAAAACAAGATGTCAGCTTCAATGGGAAGACTGAAATTTTACTAGTTGCAATTGTCAGAAGATTCACAGCACATATTTAAAGATAAACAGTTGTGCTGGAAGATAAGATAAATATATAGCCTTCGTTATCTCATGAGAAATTTGATTTGCCAGCAAACAATGCATGTCTATTGCACAAATGGCTGTTTTAGTTTCCTTTATGTCACCTGCCAAACATAGTTTCCTTTAGCTAAGGACACTGATGACCTGTTTTAAATTTTTTTTGGAGTAAATCATGCATTATAATCAAATATCTAATATCCAGGATTGATAATGAAGAATAAGTTCAGAAGAGGATACATTTTTTATTTTACATTTTAGTTTTCCATGATTTTTACTGATAATGTATTTTCCCTATATGCAGAACTTGAATAGTCTTTGTTTAATACTTTCTATGCTTTGAAGAATTACAGTCAAATTGAACGTAAGATATATTCTTTCTCTGCAAATGACAAATTATAGCTTTATAAATAGATAATAAAAACTCTCTCTTGAACACATCTGACTGGTACCAAAATCACATAAGCACAATTTAAAATAAGCTAATTTATAAAGGATTATTTGTTGAAAAGAATTTTTCAAGATGAATTGATATAATTATACTTATTACTTATAAACTATAGGACTTTACGTAAAGGTGTCATTACTCACTAGTTTGGCTGGGACAGATCTGATTTTATACCTTTTATTACATAATTATTAAAAACACATTATTCTCACTTCAAATTGTACTCCTTTGAATAATATCATATCATATAATATCACCCTGTTTAAAGGAGACAATATCTGAACAAAAGTTAAATGAAGAGGGTTGCAAAGCTAAAAAGAATATACAAGAAGAGAAAATCATGTTTTCCAAGGCACACAGGAATGAGCATTTTGAGAAACCACAACTTAATGTGCATGAAGTATAGCATATAAAGTACTGAGAATTAAGTCTAAACATGAAGGCAAGAGTCATGCTAATTCTCTCATCTTGTGGAAGAATTTAGCAGTTTCATTTTACTCTACTTGTATTTTATATTATTTGAAATTTAGACTTGCTTCTGTCTTCCAGCATCATGTTCCCGATCGCGTAGATTTTGTCAACAACAGATATCTTACAAAGACACCGATTCTGTCATTAAACAGTTCTTCTGACAATAGAGCTCTTCATACTCTTCCCATGACCTCTATAGGACTATAAATATGAGTCTGGCATGCAGCTTTTGAGTGTGTTTTCATCAACATTTATTGCTAATAAATATGATTCTTCAACAGGCCTTACAAAAAATAAAAATGTCTCATGACCTACTGGGACAATTCTTCGTATTTGAAATCTAGTTTTATCAAGAATGGGTTTATGTTGATTGTTGTGTGCTCTAGAAGAAATCTTGGAAACCAAAGAAAGTGATTTAGAAGTTAAATGGAGTTTATGATTCATTTGTTATTTTATAGATCCTCTGCCTTTAAACTATGCTCCTATGCTCTACTCATCCTCAAAAAATATTACCTAATTCTTTAAATGGGACTGTATTGCAAGGCATCTTGAAATGGGAAGTCAAGAATTAAGTCTTTACTCAAGGCTTCTTCCAATAATTAGCTGTGTGACCTTGAGCTAATATTAAATCTCTTAGCTTCAAGTTTCTGTTTTTCAAGATAAGGAAGTTGAATATGTAATGATTGGTACCCTCTGGGCTCTAAATTTTATAAGATTTAAAAATTTCTTAGAATGTCCCTGTGCCCTAGGAAGAGCCTCAAGCGTGCAGAATGCATCTGGCCTGAACTGAGCACAGATCATCGCCTAAGGCTTTTGGGCCGGGGCATAGTGTGCTTTTCCGACAGCATTCATGATGAATCATGTGACAGTCTCAACGCACAGGCAACAGTGCTAGCCTGCACTGTAGACAGGAAATCTGTCCTGCTCAGACTCATAGGTTGACAACTGTCATGTTAGAGTATGTCAGAATGTCAATGATACAGGACTTGAAACATTTAACAAGTGACTTAAATCTTTGTTTCCTCAAAAATAAGACATACAACATAAGAATTACTATGCTAATGGTGGTGAACTTTCAAAGGCATGAAATTTGCTAAAGGTCTTTGCCACATAAGGACTTCTCTGTCAATCCTGACAACAGCCTGTGTTTTCAAAGAGACATTTTACTGTTGAAACCTATGCTTTTTCACTTTGCATTTGCCCTGAAAAGTCTGATCTAAAGTTCTGTTTCATCTGTTGCTTAACCTCTGATAATTCCTCTTAAAGCTGCTCTACCTAGGACTGACAATTTATGGAATTTTCCAGTCATGTAAAACCTAGAACATATTCACACATTAATTCATTAACAAACATTAATTTCAATTCATCCAAATACTGCTAAAGACCCTGAACACTGCTCAGGGAATGCCTAGTTCCCTAAGAGCACATGTGCCCACAGAACTCACACTATCGTTTATACTTTTTATGCTGGTCAGTCGTAATATTTGTGTCCCCAGTTTTTAGCATAGTGCTTGGTGTATAGTAGATACCCAGTACTTACCCATTAAAAGCTATGAATCATACTGCCTACTCTCTGATGCCCAGCATCACCAAATCAGAAAATGCTGATGTTAAAAAGAACCTCATCGTTCATCTGATCAGATTATCTCATTATTATTTTTTTATTTTAATTTTTTAATTTTAAAGATGTGGGGTACAATTCAGGGTTAGGTATACAAATGGCCATTATGTAAGTAAAGTTTGGGTCTCACTTTGGTCCCTGCTTCACCTGAATTGAGACCAGGTACTCTTATTGATGAGGTGTGTTCTGCACCGCCCCCGGCCGTTTCCCACTACTGCCAATCTCTTTCTGGTGTTATGATAATTGTTCAGGGTCTGCTTATGAGTGAGAACAAGTGGTACTCAGTTCTTTGTTTCTGTGACAGATCACTCAGTATTATAGACTCTATAAATCCATCCAAGTTGCTGCAAAGTTCATAATTTTGTTCTTTGTGGCTGCATAATATTCCATCGTGTATAGGTACATTTTAAAAAATTCAGTCTTCTTTCGATGGGCAGCACAATTGGTTCCATGTTTTTGCTATTGTGAATAAACACGCAATAAACATGCATGTGCAGGTATCTTTTTCATAGAGTGATTTGAGTTGCTCTGGGTATATTCCAAGAAGAGGGATTGCAAGGTCATATGAAAGGACAATTTTTAAAGCTTTTAGGAATCACCAAACTGTTTTCCACAGTCTGTACTAGTTTACACTCCCATCAACAGTGTAGAAGTGTTCCCTTTTCCCCACATCCTCTCCAACATCTGTTGTTTTTTGTTATTAATATTTTTTAATTTTTAGTTTTATTTTAAAGATGTGGGGTACCATTCAACTCCTAACTGGAGTTGGGTGGTATCCCAGTATGGTTTTAATTTGCATTTCTTTGATGATTAGTGAGGCTAAGCGTTTTTTCATGTATCTGTTGGCTGCTAGTATGTCTCATTTTGAGAAGTGTCTATTCATATCTTTTGCCCACTTTTTAATAGGGTTGTTTGTTTTTTTCCTTTTGGCATGTTTGAGTTCCTTGTAGATCCTGAATGTTAGGCCTCTGTTAGATATACAGTTGGCAAATATTTTTTTCCCAGTCTGTGGGCTCTCTTCCTGCTCTCTTGATGATTTCTTTTGCTTTGCAGAAGCTTCTGGGTTTGATGAGGTCCCACTTGTCTACCTTACCGCTTATGGCATGAACATTTGGGGTTTTGATCAGGAATTGGTTGTCAGTTCCAATTTTCATCAGAGTGTCTCCTGCATTTTCTTTTCTTTTAATTTCTAAAATTTTTATTTTAAAGATGTGGGGTACAATTCAGTGTTAGGTATACAAATGGTCATTGTACAGGTAAGATAAGGTAAGACTGAGGTTTTACATTTAGGTCCTTGATCCATTTAGAATTGTTTGTGTATGGTGGTAGGTGAGGGTCTTGTTTTAATATTATGCTTGTGGTCAGCCAGTCTACTGGCCACCGTTTACTGAGTAAGTTCAGCTCTCCCCAGTGGTTGTTAGTGGAGGCTTTGTTGAAGATGAGTTGGTTGAGAAATTGAGGTTTTGCCTCTGGAATCTCTATTCTTCAATTGGTCTATATGCCTGTTTTTGTAACAATACCAGGCTGTTTTAACTTATTATAGCCTCATAATAAAGTTTAAAGTCTGGAAGTGTGACAGTTCCTGCTTTGTTTCTTTTGCTAAGGATTGTTTTGGCTACTTATGCTCATTTATATTTCCATATGAATTTCAGTATTGTTGTTTCCAGGTCTGAGAAGAATCATACTGGTAATTTAATGGGTCTTGTGTTAAAGATGATGTTATTTTATAGAAAAGAACTATCTATAGAATGAAGTGTGTTATATCCATGAACACATAGCAACTTAAGAACAGAGATGAGGCAGATATATTTATTCTCTTGTCCACTGCCTATCACAATAGCTATTTGACAATATGATTTGCTTTCTAAACTAAGATGAAGTGCAGTATACAATTGATAATGATCAACATTTTAAAATCTAAGTGCATTATGAAATATATAATATATATTTTTAAAAGCTGATATAATCTCAAGCTAGGTTTTTGTATAATGCACTTTTATTAGCTCTCTGTAACAGCTATTATACTCAGTAGCAACTAGGTTTAAATTCTATAGACGTCAACTCAAGTCATGTCTCAGCAAAATGTTTGTCACTAGGTATTGATAGAAAAAAGTGAGTTTCACAATTAGTCCTTATTAAGAGCAGAAATAATGACTCTCTCTGAAGACTTCTTTGAAAATGTAGCCTGGAGAAATACATACACCTTGGATTAAAATAAAGCTTTTAAGAAAAGGAGGTATATGATTGCCCTGAGGCAAGAGGAGACCTTCAAGCTCAGAGACAAATATATTTAACCAGTAAATTAGATAAAAAGACTAAAGAATAATAATAACTGTGTTCTTTTTTATTATTATAAAGATGTGGGGTACAATTCAGGGTTAGGTATACAAATGTTGATTATGCAGGTACCCTTGTCCATGAGGTGTGCCCCTCCCTTCCCTGGCAGTTTCCCTCAACTGCTAATCCCATCCCCACTCCCCTGGCAGTTTCCCACTACTGCCAATTTTCCTATAGTATTATGATAATTGTTCAAGGCTCATTTATGAGTGAGAACATATGTTATTCTGTTCTTTGTTTCTGTGAAAAATCACTGAGTATGATAGACTTTAAATCCATCCAAGTTGCTGCGAAGTCCATATGTTTGTCCTTTGTGGCTGCGTAATATTCCATTGTGTATATGTACTACATTTTTTTTTTATCCAGTCCAGCTTCTATGGGAGGCTTGGTTGGTTCCATGTTTTTGCTATTGTGAATAGAGCTGCAGCAAACATATGTGTGCAGGTATCTTTTTTGTAGGATGATTTTAGGTTCCTCCCGGCATAAAACCTATAGGAGAATTGCTGGGTCATATGGAAGGTCAATTTCTAGTTATTTCAGGAATCGCAACACTGTCTTACAAAGAGGTTGCACTAGTTTGCATTCCCACCAGCAGTGTAGAAGCATTCCTTTTTCTCTGCATCCTCGCCAGCATCTGTTATTGTTTGTTTTATTAATGATGGGCATTCTTACTGGGGTTAGGTGGTATCTCAATGTGGTTCTGATTTACATTTCTCTGATGATTAGTGAGACTGAGCACTTTTTCAGGTGTTTGCTGACTGCCCGTATATCTTCTTTTGAGGGGTGTCCATTCATGTCTTTTGCCCACTTTTTAATGGGGCTGTTTGTTGTTTTCCTTTTGGCGTGTTTGAGTTCCTTGTAGATCCTAGATGTTAGGCCTTTGTCAGATATACAGTTGGCAAATATTTTTCCCCATTTTGTGGGCTGTATCCTTGCTCTCTTGATGATTTCTTTTGCTTTGCAGAAGCTCGTCAGTTTGATAAGGTCCACTCGTCTATCTTAGTTCTTATGGTATAGGCACTTAGGGTTCTGATCAGGAATTGGTTGTAAGTTCCAATTTCCGTAAGGGTGCCTCCTGCATTTTCTAAGATTCTTATAGTTTGAGGTTTTACTTTTAGGCCTTTGATCCATTTAGAGTTAATTTTTGTGTATGGTGATAGGTAGGGGTCCTGTTTCAATCTTCTGCATGTGATCAGCCAGTGTCCCCAGCACCATTTACTGAATAGGTTCTCCTCTCCCCAGTGGTTGTTGCTGGAGGCTTTGTCAAAGATGGTAACTGTGTTCTTAAAAATGTACTACCGTGGCTACATCCCAGTTTTGTTTTGCCTTTTTTTTTTCTGTTGTTTTAAGTGATCTCCCCTATCTATTACAGCATTTACTGCTACTGTGGGTTAAGGTAGTTTGTTGTTTATGAAAGATTCCTGGTGACATTTCTGGTTTGTTCCCACATAGTAAAGGCGATTTGTGGCTTATTTCTGTGCACAAATGGCTGTAGGAAGATCTTGAAAATCTGTATAACTAAAAAAATTATAGTACTCTGAATTTTCACATTAATAATGAAAATAAAATCTTATATTCATTAAAGTTTTACTCTGATCCAGATTTTAAACAAAAAACTTAACATCTAATTTTATACTTAATCCTCACAACCACTTTATAAGGTAAGTTACATTATTTTCTGCATTACACAGACACATTCAGTTAAAAAAAATCTGAGTTTAAAAAATTACTTGGACAGACACCCTTTGCAATGATAACAACCCTTTATTGTACAAACTTCTTTATGTATTCAACCAAAGTGATCCACGAAGTAGGCACTATTAACATCACAACAACATAGCATATGAAGAAGCTGAGAAATAATTCAACTTGCCTAGACTTACTGTTAGTAAGT
The DNA here is from genome assembly GCA_963574415.1 of Tarsius wallacei. Taxonomy (NCBI): domain Eukaryota; kingdom Metazoa; phylum Chordata; class Mammalia; order Primates; family Tarsiidae; genus Tarsius; species Tarsius wallacei. The sequence continues at coordinate 6,057 of CAUYQG010202902.1, read as the reverse complement.
ATAGCAGCTGGGAAATTGCGATTTTGACTCAGACAATCTTTTATTTTATAGTTCACTTGATATAATGCACATATATTACCACAAATATTGTGTGAAGTGTTACATACATTGTTCCTAACATAGTAATAAAATATAAATAGGTGTATTGTATAATGTATAATGAAGTTTTATAATAAAGTATTAATACAGTTTTTAAATTTAAAAGGGTGGATTAAGGATTCAAATTGGAAAATAATTGTAATTGCTATTCAAATTCCGAATTAATTTTCTCTAATAAATAATAAACTTCAAATGTATCATGTCATCTACAATCCTTTCATTATCACATTGCAGTATATAATATATGATAGGACAGTTTTTTTTTAAATTTTGAAATTGTGGGGTACAATTCAAGGTTAGGTATACAAATATTCATTGTGCAGTTACCCTTGTTGATGAGGTGTGCCCCTCCTTGCCCAGGCAGATATCGACTACTGTCAGTCCCATCTCCCTACCTCCCCTCCTCCCCCCTCCTCCCCCCGCCCGCAGTTTCCTGCTACTGTCAATTCTTTTCTTATAGTTTTACTGTAGTTGTTCAAGGTCCACTTATGAGTGAGAACATGTGATACTCAGTTTTTTGTTTCTGTGAAAGATCACTCAGTATTATAGACCCTAATTCCATCCAGGTTGCTGCGAAGTTCATGGTTTTGGTTTTATTTATGGCCGTGTAATATTCTACTGTGTATATGTACATTTTTTTATCCAGTCCTCTTTTGATGGGCAGCATGGTTGGTTCTATGTTCTTGTTATTGTGAACAATGCTGTGATAAACATACGTGCGCAGGTATCTTTTTTATAGGGTGACCTGAGTTCTACTGGATATATTCCCAGTAGGGGGATTGCCGGGTCATATGGAAGGCCGATTTTTAGAACTTTTAGGAATTGCCACACTGATTTCCATAGAGGCTGTACTAGTTTGCACTCCCACCAACAGTGTAGAAGTGTTCCCTTTTTGCCACGTCCTCTCCAGCATCTGTTATTTTTTGTTATTGATGATGGTCATTCTGACTGAAGTTAGGTGGTATCTCAGTGTAATTTTAATTTGCATCTCCTTGGTGACTAGTGAGGCTGAACATTTTTTCATGTATCTGTTGGCTGTTTGTATGTCTTCTTTTAAGAAGTGTCTATTCATATCTTTTGACCATTATGTAATGGGGCTGTTTGTTTTTTTCTTTTCAGCATGTTTGAGTTTCTTATAGATCCTTGATGTTAGGCCTTTGTCAGACATGGAGTTGGCAAATATTGTTTCCCAGTGTGTGGGCTGTTTCCTTGCTCTCTTGATGGTTTATTTGGCTTTGCAGAAGCTTGTCAGTTTAATAAGGGATGGGACAGTTCTAAACTCTTTAAAATTTACTTTAAATAAATTTTAAAACTTTAAAAAGTAGTAGTTATGATAGAAATACTACATACATTATTTCTATAATATCAGTTGATATGGTTTGTCAATGATTCTTGCATTCTTTGCTTTCTTCTTCAAAATTTCCTTTAGCATTTTCTTAACTCTTTAGAAACTCATAAAACACTAGGCAAAAACAAGGCCTATGTAAAAGGATCCTGCAGAAATCCACTCAGGTTAAGCGCACAATGGTTTAGCATTGGCACCACTGATTATGAGTGTCATGCTTCACACTCACTATTATTTAAAAGACACACTCTTTTTAGACACTCAACTATCTTCTCAAAATGTCTAGATGTCTGCATCCTCGCCAGCATCTGTTGTTGTTTTATTAATGATGGCCATTCTTACTGGGATTAGGTGGTGTCTCAATTTGGTTTTGAGAAACGCTTCCACACTTCTGGTGGCAAGGCAAACTAGTGTCTCTTTGGAAGACAGTGTGGTAATTTCTGAAAGAACTAGACACTGACCTTCCATATGACCCAACAATTCCCCTATTGGGAATATATGCAGAGGAACTCAAATCATTCTACAAAAAAATATACCTGCACACGTATGCTTGTTGCAGCTCTATTCACCATAGCAAAAACATGAAACCAATCATGCTGTTCATCAAAGCTGGGCTGGATTAAAAAAAATGTGGTACATATACACAATGGAATATTATGCAGTCACAAGGAAGGACAAACATGTGAACTTCACAGAAACTTGGATGGATATAGAGTCAATCGTACTCAGTGATCTATCACAGAAACAAAGAACAGAGTACCATATGTTTTCACTCATAAGCGGACCTTGAACAATTATCTTACTATAAGAAAGGGATTGGCAGTAGTGGGAAACTATCAGGGGAGAGGGGGAGGGATTGGAAGTTGAGGGAAACTGCTAGGGTAGGGAGGGGCACACCTCATCAACAAGGATACCTGCATAATCAACATGTGTATACCTAACCCTGAATTATACCCCACATCTTTATAAAAAAATGTCTAGATTTAACTTTATATTATGGCCAATGGTGTTTGGAACATAAATTCAGAGTTTTACCAAAATCCTTTTGTGGTCAATATTGTGTTGCATTTTGAGGATGTTGATACAGATGTTCTTATGTAAACATTAGCTGAATAACATTGTCATAAGATATAGGAATATACTGAAAGACTTGGTATTAAATACCAAAACGTTTTCTACCATGGAGATATTTACTTAGAGAAGTTATTCAGGGTATGCTTTATATTTCATTTCATTTAAAAAATTAGTTGGCAAGCAGTAATAATATGTATATGTAGAACGTCTGTATTTTTGTCTATGTATCTTGCTGTTTGGCAGTGAGATAGAACCAGAGAATGTGGTATGTTCTCTTAGTTTTTGTCCCTATAGGAAAACATTTTCTTGATGCACATTCCATTCTGAAATTGTTTTGAAAGTTTTCCAGTTAATCTGTCATAGTTTTGGCAAAAGTCTTTTTTGCTCTTGTTTAAATTCAGGTGAAGAAAATAATCTAAAATGGGCCATAAAAGAGTGTGAGTCTCAAAATAAGGGCGCTAAATTCTTTCATTCTTAATGAGGTCATGGGTTCCAATTTTGAAGATTATGGTTATTTAGAACTGTAAAATAGTGTGTGGTAAAACTGGAATAAACAAGATTTTTATGGTGATTTACATTTGTTTATGTGATCTTTGCACTGTGCAATCTTACAGTAAGGAACTCATACCCTTTAATGTCAGCAACGATGCAAATCTTATAGTAGAAATAGTATAGTAATTACAATTGACCTTGCTTTTGAGGAGTACAAGAAATATTATTGTATACTAGGTGGCAAATATTATCATCTTAATTATGCAAATTTTACTCTATTTCCAGATTTCTCTATGCTCAAATCTAAGAAAATTAACAATGAATAAGTGCTCAATGAAAGTATAGAGTTATGTCCATTTTTGTTTTCTACCATGGATCTTCAGTAGAAGGCAAAAATTGTGACTAATAACGTGAATTGATTGCTTTAAAATTAATATTTATTTAGGATCATTCCTAGCTGTAAATCTGCATGTGGATAAACTGACAATTTTTTCTGATTCTCAAAAGATTTAAGTGAGCAATGTCACTGTTAAATGTGATTGAAACAGAGCATTGACTAGTTCTCCGTATACATCTTCACATATTTTAAAATTCTGTCTGATTTGAATGTTTTAAACAATGTGTATCAATTATACACATATATGTATATGTATATATATATATTCTCATGAACACACATAATACATACAATTTGTACCTTAGTGAAATCACTTTGCTATCCTGATTTTTTACATGTTTATACCAATTTTACTTCAGTTAAGTGAACCTAATTTTGTTAGAACAATCCACCAGTTACTAATCTTGAAAATTAACCAAAGGCAACTTAAAGGCACAATGAGCCTATAGAAACATCTTAGGTTCGGTTCAGTAAATTTAATTATATAGAAAACCAATTATTAACTTTAAATTTAAATGTATTTCCAGGTATTTTCTTGTCTTCTCTAGGAATGCATTTCTGAATATTTACTTTCAAGTTGTTGCTCTTACGATTATTGAAAATTACTTCACTTTTATCCTAATTGCAACTGATACTTCAAATCTCAGTTTTACAAATTTTGTAGAATAAAGTAAGCTATTCTTTAGAGCTATACTCAGTTCACAACTCAGTTTTTGCTATGACTGAATATAATATTCCCGAGGTCGTTTCAACTGAACATTGATATAAGAAAATGTCCTAGACTCATACACTTTTTACTATTGAATGAGCTATGATTTGTATAGAAATCACCAGAAGTAGATGATCGGGGATTCATGGTTTAGAAATAACATCAGCAAACAAAAACTTGCAGTAATGAAGATAGTAATGAAGATTATAATGTATTACTTAAATTTTATGAAAACCAATTCCTTAGGTACCTTCTAGTTAGTTCATTATTTTGTAGCATTAATTATTATAACAGTTCTCAAATATAATATAATTTGCAATGGTATGTTGAGGAAGAAATGAGGTAGAATTACAGTTGTTTTTTTAGGAATTTTGTATAACAATGTTCATCTTATCATTGGAGCACAGTTTAGTGAAATGTAATGAAGATAGGTCATGCAGATCAATATACTCTCTGAGGCAAATCACAGTGAAAAAAAGCAAGTTTGGAAGCCACTTGTTTCATGGAAAGGTCCCTTCTCTAAAAGGTCTTGTTTATTCATCCATTCATCTCTCAACCACACATATTTATTAGGGTAACTATTATTTGCATGGATTATATCACAGTCTTAATTCTGCATTAAACTGATTGTGAGAGCCTTAAATGTTTTGTTCTCTCTCTATGCCTGTTTCCTCATCTGTGTAATGAGAAAGTCAATTCAGATGATCAGAATTCTCTGGCTAGAAGGATCTTCACTTCCTAAGGTACTCTATCAACTGCTTCAGCATTTTGAAAGACTCCTTTGTTTTCCTATTCTTGTTATTATATACAGTTTGTTTTCTTGGAAAAAAGCTGGGTTTAGAGCTTTTACTAAAAAACTAAATCCTAAACTTTACGTGGTGCAAAAGCATTTTTAGCCTTAGTAAATGTGTATTCCTTAAGTCAAAAATGAAGTCATCCTTGAACACCATCATAAGCAACAAGGTTGGGAAGGCAAGAAAATCACAATCACATTCCTCTATTGATACTTACAAATGAGTGTGGTGTACCCAAGTAGTAAACAACCACAAGAGTAAGGCAAGGATCAATCAAGATGCAAATCTAGCCAATTCAAGCATCCATTGGCCAGTGAGATGTTCAGGTGCCTAATGACAGAGTACTAGTTCCAATTTTTAAAAATATGATATTAACTAAAAGTAGATTTACCATTTGATCCAGCAATCTCACTACTATGTATCTATCTTAAGAAACAGAAGTCGTTCTAAAAAGACACTTGCGTCCACATGTTCATCGCAGCACAATTTGCAATTGCAAAGATGTGGAATGAAACAAAATGCCCATCAACTGATCAGTGGATAATGAAAATGTGGTATATATACATTATGGTATATTTCTAATCTATCAAAAAGAATAAAATAATGTCTTTGGCAGCAACTTGGATAGAGTTGGAGAACATCATCCTAAGTGAACTAGCTCAGGAGCAGAAAACCAAACACCTGCTTGTTCTTACTTATAAGTGGGAGCTAAACTAAGGATCTGCAAAGACATAGAGAATGGTAAAATGGACGCCAGAGACTTAGAGAGGGGGGATGGGGTGGAGGGACAAAAAATTTCACGTATTGGATACAATGTACACAGATGGGGGTGGTGGGTACTCTTAAAATCCAGACCAAAAACTTTTTGTGTCTCCCAAAAGCTATTGAAATAAAATAATAGAAATTGAATATTAAGCTTTATAAAAAGTTGGTATCTGAGTAGGGGATTGCAGGGTCATATGGGAGGTCAATTTTTAGATCTTTTAGGAATCGCCGCACTGTTTTCCACAGAGGCTAGTTTACACTCACACCAACAGTGTAGAAGTGTTCCCTTTTCGCTGCATCCTCTCCAGCATCTGTTGTTTTTTGAGTTATTGATGATAACCATCCTGACTGGAGTTAGGTGGTATCTCAGTGTAGTTTTAAT
>CAUYQG010202899.1:0-30790 GCA_963574415.1 Tarsius wallacei | reverse complement strand
AGCAGCCAACAGACACATGAAGAAATGTTCAACCTCACTAATCATCAGGGAGATGCAAATCAAAACCACACTGAGATACCACCTAACAGAATGGCAATTATCAATAACTCAAAAAATAATAGTTGCTGGAGAGGGTGTGGCAAAAAGGGAAAAGGGAAAAGGGAAAAGGGAGACGGTGTGGCGAAAACTAGTGCAACCTCTGTGGAAAACAGTATGGCAATTCCTAAAAGCTGTAAATATTGACCTCCTATATGACCCCGCAATCCCCCTACTGGGAATATACCCTGAAGAACTCAAATCACTCTATAAAAAAGATACCTGCACAGGAATATTTATCGCAGCATTGTTCACAATAGCAAGAACCTGGAAGCAACCATGCTGTCCATCAAAAGAGGACTGGATTAAAAAAATGTGGTACATATACATGATGGAATACTACGCAGCCATAAAAAACAACAAAATGATGAATTTCGCAGCAACTTGGATGGAACTAGAGTCTATAATACTGAGTGATCTCTCACAGAAACAAAGATCTGAGTATCACATGTTCTCACTCATATAGTGGACCTTGAACATCTATCATACTACTATAAGAAAAGGATTGACAGTGGTGGGAAACTATGGGTGGGGCTAGGGAGGGGAAGGGAGGTGGGATTAATGATTGTCAATATCCATCTGGGGATGGGGAGATACCCCTTATCAACAAGGGTGCCTGAACGATGCATATTTGTATACCCAACCCTTAACTGTACCCCACAATTTTAAAATAAAAAATATGTTTAAAAGAAAAAAAGAAGAATCAAGGAAATTTGATGATTTTTTTTTTTTTTTTTTTTAGTTGGAGTCTCACTCTGTCACCCAGGCTGGAGGACAGTAACACACTCGTGGCCAGTGCAGCCTCGACCTGTTGGACTCAGGCGACCCTTCCACCTCAGTCTTCCAAGTAGTTGGAACTACAGGCATGTGCCACCAGGCCTGGTTAATTTTTTGGTTTATTGTAGAGACAAGATCTCACCAAGTTGCCCGAGCTGGTATCATACCCCTGGGCTCAAGCAATCCTCTTGCCTCCACCTCCCAAAGTGCTGGGGCTACAGGTGTGAGCCACTCCGTCTGGCTGAACATTTGATAACTAATAGGATAGTGTGAAACAAGTGAAAAGAATCACGATGGATTTGAGTTCCAGCAGATATCAAAATAGAAATGATCCACAGAATATCATAAATGAGAAAAGAGAGTTCAGTCAAGGAGTCAGATCAGAAAAAGAGAGAGAAATGTGGAAGCCTTAGACAGAAGTTGAGAAAGGTGATGAGGTCACCTATGGAAAGCACTGAGGAAAAGTACAGAAAGCAATGAAGGAGAGACTCAAGGAGTTCCTGCATTTAGGGAAGAGCTAAAAAAAGAAACAGACAAAAAGAACATTAAGTTTCCTTGTCCAGAACAAATCAATCATACAATAAATAATAGATTAAAAAGGAAACTCCTCATTTGATCTAGAGAAGACAGCAGAAGGATGACACTAAATCCCCTGATTGTGGTTTCTTGTCAAACAATGCAAGAGACCACTGGACACTGCTGCTGTTTTCCTAGACAGAAATCACCTTCCTGAATCTAGAAAACACTTAAAAAGAAAGAAATAACTAAGAACAGCTTGATGCTATCTACAACATATTATGAGAAAATATTACACAAAGTTGTAATTGGCTTTCTACTAGTGTTTGGTGACTGACTCTGTACCATTTTGAAACACTGAAAAATCATGCTAGTTATTTTGCTTGCAAGGAGAGTGATATTTACTTTTCCTTGAATCAGATCATAGCCTTGAAATTTGCTTTCTTAAAAATGTGCCATTTAACATATGTGTCATGCTTTTAAAAAACTCTCGCATTTGATGCTTACTAAACAATATGTACTAGACTTGATTAAGACATGCTCACTAAATAATAATGGTATGGTAATCAGAATTAACATTTTAAAAACACTTATCTATATGCCAGGCACTGCTTGAAGTGCTTTCTGTATACTAATTTGTTTATTCCACAATAACTTTATGAGGCAGGTATCATTATTACCTTTTCCTCAGGTAAGAGAATCAGGGCAAAGGAAGTTTGCATAATGCTCTTAGGCTCTCAGAAATGGCAGGTGCAAAACTCAAACCCACATGGCCTGACATGAGAACATGTCCCACTTTACTAGGGTAGTTCACAGTTGTCCCAGGGTAATTATTAGTGGCTTCTCCTTTGATTCTCAAAATGTCCCATTTGGGATGTTGAATTTGGTAGCTTGCCCAGAGTCCAAATCCGAATCAACAACACAATACTGCCTCTCTGGCAGAAAGCTAACAATGCTGAGGAAGAAAAAAGGAAAAGAGAAGAAACTGCCACTAAGAGCAGTGGACAGATTAAAGTTAAATGTGCCATCTCAAGGGGCTAGATAATACATCATGTGTTCTTTTCCTTATTATAGAGATGTAATTGGAATACTCCAGATGTCACCAACCTGCCAGCAAAAATGCAGTCTCATTAGCCTTAATGTAAAAATTCTAGTGGCTGTTCACCCCATCTGGATGATTCCAAGACATCATGCTTTCCTCAAAATCTTTCCCAGTTATATTAGAGTCTTCAGAATATATATCACGTACATGCAGACAAATGCATGCATACTCTTCCACTTGGCCCCCTCATTGGAAGTCTAACTTCCATTGGCTACTTAGCAGGGACACTTGCTCCTATCCCATATGCCCCAAAAGAACAGCATTCTCTCAAGTGCCCCAACCTTTCTTGCTGCTGTGCTGGGCACATAAGCTCTCTGCTGGTGGCTACTAGGCAGGCCCCAAAAGCTGCCCTAGGATCTGTGATGCTGCAGACCTATGGCAGAAAAGCTCAATAATCCACTCTGGGCTGTGACTTCTTCTCACCTGGGTCCATAAGAATCAAGTTTTACCCAAATCTCACCAAACTGCTCATGAGTAGTTCTTTCTTTTCAAAGTCATAGCTCCTCTTTATACAAGGCCTTAAATTAGGCTATTCGCTAGAGAATAAGAGATGACAGACTATTTTCTGTCACCTCAATTTTCCTCTTTGCCATCTCTCTTAGAATTTATGCATTTAAAAGAAGGAGGAGGAGGAGAACAAGAACAGTAAGAGAAGGGAAGAAAGGGAGGAAGAAAGAGATGAGGAAAATAATAAGACAACAGTATTAAAAAAAAAAACCTCCCCTTCATTTTTCTAACATGGAAATAATTACCTGTTCACAATTTCCATAAAGAATAATTCAGTTTCTCTCTCAAAGACAGAAAGGAAAATTATTCTATTTTTTCTAATTATTTAATTCACTTTAAATATTTTAATCTTTTAAACTCCCTCAAAAAGGGTCAGAGGTTTTAGGTTAAAATGCATTCAAATGTCATTGAGTGCAGAGTCTCAAAGTGAGTTGACTCTTTAAACAACAATTTGACTAGGCTTTCTCCAAAGCATAAGCTATAACTTAAGTATCTGTAACAACAACATAAAAGCCTTCACCAGAGTAATTTGGTGTGACTAAGACAAACACTGAATTTAACAGTGCCTCAGTTTCCAATCTGGGAATGAACATAACAGTCCTGAACAAGTTCGTCGGGTTACTTTGGCCCTTTGGACTCACACCTACAGTCCTCCTCTCCCACTGAAGTCTAAGTGAATGGAGCACTCACTTTGCCTCCAGACTAAATGGACGGGAAGAGTGTGAGTGAAGCCAGGGCTCTGCCAGGGCTCAGGAAACCTGAACTCCTCAGGATTGCAAAAAACAATGGAAACTGAGGTGGAATGTCCTGGGGCAAGGATCCAAACACCAGCCCTTATTCTAACAAAGCTTGGGCCAGGAGTGATACAAAACTTGGAAACAAGGGCTGCCTATTCCAGAGAGTACATGTTTGTCTCCCTTTTTCTGTGAATCTTATAGGGAGCCAGTGAGTGAGCCCAGAGTTTCTGACACCCGAGGCTGAGAAAGTGGCTGCTATTAAGATCACCAGGGAGTAAACAGAGTTCTGGTTTTTCCTGGAACATTTCCAGTGACTGCCAGCCAGTCCCTGCTAACTCATAGGGCAGAACAGATGCTCCCCCCACCACTCTTCAGACTGCAACGGCTTACAGTAACCAGCGACCGGCCCTGGCTACCAAAATATAAAGAACTATAAGTGTGCAAAAGAAAATAACTCTATACTCCAGGAACCTGGGAGCCAGGCAGAAGAAGAAATAGAACACCCAGAACAGATGGCTCCTAACAGAATATAGTAGATGATGGTGGCAGAAAGGCACTTGAACGAAATAAAATAAGAAAATCTAAGTACAATTAAAGACTTTCTGCAACTACAAAAAGTATGATTTTCTACTTTAATAATTTAGTGGGTGAATTGAAAAGGGGATAATTACTGTGGAAGCCTGATTTAGTAGCCTTAGATACAGAGGAAGAAATAATCCAGAACTTTAAAAGGAATTTAACGTCTCCAAAGTAAAGATAAGCAACATAACAACAGATCCAAAAAAAATATAACATGGAAGGAAAAGTTTTATATGAAGAAAGTAATTGGGGGAGGAAGGGTAATTAATCAAGTGATAGAAAGTAATATTGCTTGAATTAATCCACACTTGAGTGTACAAGTTGAAAGAGTTTACCAAGTTCCAGAGTTTCTATCAGGACTATAAGAAAAGACACAAAATAGGCGTCGTCTGGTAAATTCCTGAACTCCAAAGATGAAGAAAAAAGTGTATGTGATTCCAGCCTGAAAAATGCAATGTCTTAATCTGTTCAAGCTGCTCAAGCTGTTATACAAAAATACCATAGACTGGGTGAATTGAACAATTGACATTTATTTATCATGATTCTGGAGGCTGGAAAGTCTAAGATTCAAGTCACCCCAGATCCAGTAACTGGTGAGGCTCTGCTTCCTCATTTGTCAACAGCTGTCCAATATAGCTGTATCTTCACAAGGTAAAGAACAGAGAAGGGAAACACATCCTCTTCTGTCTCTACTTACAAAAGCACTAATCCCAACATGAGGGCTCCACTCTCATGATGCAATTATCTCTCAAAGACTCATCTCCAGATACCATCACACTGGGGATTAGCGCTATGCCCTATGAATTTTGGGGAGATATAAACATTTAGTCCATAGAACATAATTTTAAAGGAAAAAGAATCAGATAGGCATTGAATTTCTCTTTAATTACCTAGGAAACTTTTTTAAAAAATAAAATGAAATCCTCCAGTTGCCAAAAGAAATGAATATTATCCAATATATTTATACACAGTCAAGGGATGGTTCACATGACAGAAAAAATATATATATATAAATAAAAGTAAATATACATTTATGTAAATGAAAGGGTTTTGAGGCCATATTACCATGTATTCCATGTGAGGTTGATAATCAACAAAAAATGAATCAGAAAAAAACCCACAAGATACAGAGTACAAAGGGGAGAGAAGACAGTGGTGAACAATAACCACTCACTGGAATACCACATTAATATTTATAGATAGATGGATGCATGGATAATCAAATCAAAGGATTAATTGATCAGTAGGTTAATTGATTAGTAGAAAAATAAAAATGGACAATCAGAAAGAAGCTGGGATTATACATAAAGTACTAAATATGAATTTTAGAAAAGAAATATTAATACTGCAAAGGAAAACCAATTATTTTCAAGTAAAAATACTTAACTATTTCTACAAAACCAAGAGTTGGAAAAAGGGCAGAGTAAAAGCATTCTAGACTGGAAAGAATTGGTAGAAATAGTGACTTGTTCATACATAATTACAGACAAATAGATGTCTGATTACTATTAGGAAAGGATCATTAAAATTTATTGACTAGAACATTGCAGTAGATGTTGGCATTTACCACAGGTTAAAAAAATGCTTGATTGAAGCAAAAAAATAAGAAAAAGGGAAAAAAGGAAGCAAGATATATAATAAACTTGACCCAATTGATTGATAACACAAAATCTAATTATATATGATTTATTTAAAATCCTAAAAAGTGATAGAGAAAATGGAAAATAAAGTTTGGGCCAAAAAGATACCAGGCAAATACAAAATAAAAGCTGAAATGGCAATATTAAGTTTAGAGACAGTGACACAGGGTTTACCTCACTAAACAAAATAAAGAGGAATAGAATAGAAAGGTAAAAGACAAAATATACTAAGAAAATAGAGTAATCATAACACTGTGTACCAAACAATATAGAAGCTAAATGTATAAGGCAAAATCTTTTATAATTGTAAGAATAGTAAATGAAAAATTGATAAAAACTTAACAAATTCAATAATGGGAAATTGTACCCACTTTCAGAACCAGATACATCTAACAGAACAAAAAATGGCAAAGGCATAAAAAAATTTGAATTAAAAAAAAAAATCTGAACCTAGTTTTTTCTCTGTGTCCAAAATATAAAAAGCTCTTAAAGAAAACCAAGTTGGTATTTTGCATATCTTCTGAACATAATCCAATTACATTAGAAATTAAAAATATAAAGATGAATCATAATAACTATTTGGAAATGAGAAACACACTTCTAAAGTAACCCTTGGATCAATCCAAAATTCTTTTTGTACGTATATAAGCTAAAGAAATGAATGTGTTATGTTCAATAAAAGATAAGATCAAAAATGTTCATAACAGCTTCATGTGTAAGAACACTAAACAAGGAAATAAGCAAAATGTCCTTCAATAGGATAATGAATAATTTATGAGAGATTCATACAAGTAAAATTCAAAAAGTTATTTAAAAAATGAAACACTGTTACATGACATGGATGACACCCACAGAAGTTTAAAATGAAGGTGAATGGGGTTGTTTGTTTTTTTCTTTTCAGCACGTTTCAGTTCCTTGTAGATAAACAACCCCATTACAAAGTGGGCAAAAGATATGAACAGACACTTCTCAAAAGAAGACATATGAGCGGCCAACAGATACATGAAGAAATGTTCAACCTCACTTAATGACTATTAAGGAGATGCACATTAAAACTACACTGAGATACCACCTAACTCCAGTCAAAATGGCCTTTATCAATAACTCAAAAAATAACAGATGCTAGAGAGGATGCGGTGAAAAGGGAACACTTCTACACTGTTGATGGGAGTGTAAACTAGTGCAGCCTCTGTGGACATCAGTATGGCAATTCCTAAAAGCTCTAAAAATCGACCTTTCATATCTCCCATAATCTCCCTACTGGGAATATACCCTGAAGAAATCAAATCACTCTATAAAAAATATACCTGCACACGTATGTTTATCGCAGCATTGTTCACAATAGCAAGATCATGGCACCAACCATGCTGCCCATCAAAAGAGGACTGGATTTTAAAAATGTGGTACATATACACAATGGAATATTATGCCGTCATCAAAAAGAATACAATCATGAATTTCGCAGCAACCTGGATGGAATTGGAGTTTGTAATATTGAGTGATCTCTCACAGAAACAAAGATCTGAGTATCACATGTTCTCACTCATAAGTGGACCTTGAACAACTATCATAATACTATAAGAAAAGGCTTGACAGTGGCGGGAATCTATGGGAGGTGCAGGGAGGGGAAGGGAGGTGGGATTAACGGTAGTCAATATGTGTCTGGGGACGGGGGGGCACACCTCATCAACAAGGGTACCTGCACAATGCATATTTGTATAGCTAGCCCTTAACTGTACTTCACAATTTTAAAATAAAAAATATGTTAAAAAAATTAAAATTAAAAAATTGCTTTAAAAAAACACCCAAAAAACTGTGTTTGGGCAGTAGAAAAATGATCTCCATAGGTCGATAGGCATATCACATCAAACGAAGTATACTTTGAAGGTGACAGAAGTTTAAGCATGTAAGAATACATACATAATATTTTATAAATAAATTTTAGGTTTGGGGGCATTCCCCATCATTATAATCCGGGGCTGGCTTCTTTCCAGGGCCTATCAGCTGGTATGCAAATAGGGCATGGACTCCATTTATTCCTGGGTAGCCTCGTGAGCCCTGGGAAACTGGCTCACAATAAGATTTAGGCTTCTGTCATCCCTTGCTGCCTACTGTTAGTAATAAATTCACTTCATGTAACTTGTTTCATGTGTGGGTGTTTTGTCTCAACAGGGGGAGATTAGTTGATAACCCGTGCACAGTGAACCTGCTTCACAATGTCTGCCTGATTTATGGTTAAAGAAAGGTAGTACATCAATACCATGGAATGCTGAAGAAAAAAATCATAGAGGCTATATATTATTCCATATTTATAAAATTATTGAAATGAGCAAGTTATAGAAATGGAGAAAAGATTATCAGTTGTGGGGAGGGGTTTGGAGGGATGAGAGTATGGCTAGAAAATAGCAACATGAGGGATCCTTGAACTCTCCAATATACCATGAGGGTATCTTGTCTCTGTTGATATCAATATAATATTGGTGGTAACATTGTACTACAGTTTTGTGGATGTTATCACTGGAAAATTGAATAAAGGGTATACAGAATCTTTCTGTCCTTGCAACTAAATGTGTATCCATAATCACCTCAAAATAAAATGTCTAATTTAAAAACTTTTATGACTTTTGGGTGGCACACGCAAGGTTGTTCTGAGCATTTATATTTTTATACAACTGTACCAATATATGTTGTGTACAATAAAATTTTTAAAAGCAATTTTATAATAATTCAATGAAAATAAATGAGAAATTTAAGAAAAACTCAAGTGAATGTGTTGTTATGTATCTAATTCTGAACTCTCAAATCTGTTGCCTACATCCCTTTGGCAGTATCACAACACAGTCTTGATTACTGTTGTTTGGAGTTCAAATGAGATGTTGTGATTCTTCCAACTTTCTTCGTTTTATTATTCATAATAATTTTGCTTACTATAGTTCCTTTTGCCTTTCTATAAAAATTTGAGGATCAGCTTGTCTATATATGTCTAAAAAAGAAAAAAAGAGGACGTGTTGGAAATTTGACAGAGCTGTGTTAAATCTATTGGTCAATCCGGAGAGAAAGCATCTTTGAGTCATCCATATCATGAACACCACATCTATCTTTCTATTGAGGTATTTCACATTTTGGAGCTATTTGAAATGGTAGTATTTTTTAAATTTCAGTTTTTAATGTTTCATTGCAAAAATAGAAAATGTGAATTATTTTTTTGGGTTGACCTCACATCCTGTGACTTTGCTAAACTGACTTATTAGTTCTACCCTTTTTTTAATCAAAAATGTATTCCTGGAATCTTCTATGTAGACAATCATTTCACTTGGAAATAGAAACAATTTCATTTTGTCCTTTTCCAATCTGAATGCTATACCAATTTATTGCCTTGGCTAGAATTTCTGGTATGATGTTTGAATAGGAGTGAGGAGAGTGTACACACTTGCCTTGACACTGATCTTAGGAGGAAAACATTCATTCTTTCACCGTTAAGCATGATGTTATATGTAGTTGTTTTGTAGATGCCCCTGATAGGTGGAATAGCCCCTGCAAGATGTTCCACAGTAATCCTCAGAACCTATGATTATGGTGTGCTTTCATGTTCATAAATATATTATATTACAAGGCAAAAAATATTTTGCAGATGCAAATAAGATCACTAATTAGTTGAGTTTAAACTATGTTACTCTGAATTCCCTGTGTGAATATTTCTATTTGACTCTTTTTTAGAATTTTCATCTCTCTGCTTTCATTTTCTATTTGTTGTTTCATGCTGTCTACTTTATACATTACAGCTCTTAGCATATAACCCATCTGAGATTGGAAGGTATGTGGGGAGAAGACCAAGAAGCACTTGTAAAGTTCACAGTTTAGCCAAGCATGGTGGCTCATATTAATTAATAGTGATTTAAAAATTTTAGTCTAGTAATTCCAACATCCTTGCCATATCTGAGTCTAGATCTCATGATTGCCCTGTTTCTTCTTAATTTTTTGTCTTTTAGTATGCATTGTAATTTTTTCTGGATAGCTAAGTAGGATGTGCTAGGTAAAAATAACTAAAGTAAATAGGCCAATATGATGGTAAGGTGTGAAGAAGGATAGCATCCTATAGTCTTAGGATTAGGTCTCAGTCTTTTAGTGAGCTTTTGACTCTGGTTTGGGAACTTGCTTTTTTTTTTTTTGTAGAAGGGTGATTACAGCTCACTGCACCCATGAACTCCTGGGCTCAAGTGATCCTACCATCTCAGCCTCCTAAGTAACTAGTACCACAGGTGCTGGCCACCACACCCAGCTATCTTTTAAAAAATTTTATAGAAGCCTCAGAGTCTGCTATGTTGCCCAGGCTGGTCTCAAATTCCTGTCCTCAAACAATCATCCCACCTTGACTACCTGGAGTGTTGGGGTTATAGGTGTGAGTCATTATGCTTTCTTCAACTGTAAACTTTACAAAGGCTTCTTGGTCCCCTTCCCCTCTGCCCACTAACCTTAGATGGAACAGAAGCCTAGAGTGGGCTGAAGCTGATCATTTTTCTTTCTCCACTTGAAAAGCCAGAGAACTCTGGAGTTGGATATTTCCTTTCCACCGGGTTGGTTAAGCTCTGAAAAAAAAAAATAGTTTAAACTCTGGTAAAATAGTTTCCCTTGAGAACAAGCATTGTTGAAAAGAAGAGAATACTCTGGAATATTTCAAAATGGTAACTTTTTGTCTCCTCCTGCTGGAAGCATGAGGAAATTTTTCTCCAAAAATTAATTGTGAGAACCTGATCCAACTCCCAGAGGTAAAACTTACAGAAGTATGAGTGTCCTTTTATGATGGGGCCCCTGGCCTTTTGAGTTCCCAAACTTGTCCACAATGAGCCTCCAATAATTCATCAATTACTGTTTAGGTATTGTTAACCTAGTACCGGTTCCTGGGAAGATATCTGCTCATGAGCTTCAGGTCAGCTAAGTTGTGATTCTCTGAATGTGCCTGTCATTCCAATTTGGAGGGCATTGGTTTACTCTATGAGTCCATGTCTCCAATGGCTCTATGAAGAGTTATTGATTTTCAGTTCATTCAGCTTTTTAGTTGTTATTAGGATAGAGTGATAACTTCTAAGTCCCTAATACACCAAACTGAAAACCTACCCATTTGTTTTAAATATTTTTCACTGGTTATTAAATTTTAGGTTGACTATCTGCCCTTACCCACCTTCAGCCCTTTAAAGATAGTGTTAGTTTATCTTCTCCTTACACAGTTTCTGAGGAGAAGTCTGCAGACATGCTTATTTTTGCTCCTCTGGAAATAATGTGTCTGTTTTCTTCTGGCTGATCTTAGGACTTTTTCTTGAACAATGGTTTTCAGCAATTTTCTTATGATGTATCCTTATGAGATTTTTTATTTTTATATTTTGTCTTATGTGGGGGAGTCTTTATCACACATTTGTTTTGTTGAGCTTGTTAGATCTCTGAGTTTATACGTTTCCTCAGATTTGAAAAAAATTTCATCCCAAATATCTCTAAATTTTTTGTCTCCTATTCCTCAGCTTTGTGTGGGACTCCTGTTACACATTATGTTAGACTGCTTTTTTTGTACAACAGAACAACCAAAGGGCCTAGGGTGCTCCCTTTAACATTTTTATAAGATTATTAATCTCACTCACAAAGGCTCTGCCCTCATGATTTAATCGCATCCTAAGACCCTACCTTCGAATACCATCACCTTGGGATTTAAGTTCCAACATACGAAATTTGAAGGACATACAATGAAACCATAGTAAAGCCCCAACTCCTAAATGATAGTATTTATAGAGAGGGCTTTCAGGAGATATTTAAGATTACATAAAGTCACAAGGGTAGGGCTGTAATCCGACAGGATTGGTGGCCTTATAAGAAGAGAGAGAGAGAGAAATCATGATTTATATTTTGATATGAACATGCACTTAGGAAAGGCCATGAGAGCACACAATAAAAAGGCCACCATCTGCAAGTCAGAAAAAGAGACCTCATCAGAACCCCAAAATGCTGGCACCTCAATCTTGGACTTCCATCCTTCAGAACTGTGAAAAATTAATTTCTGTTGTTTGTGCAACTCAGGTTATGGTATATTGTTATGGCAGCCTGAACAGACTAAAACAAATTATACCATCTATATCTTGAGCAAGCTTTGTTCACTTAATAGACATTGATGGCAAAAATTAGAACATTCTGATATAAAATCCTTAGAAATTATTTCATAACTAGAGCAGTTATAAGGCAATTTTATTAAAACTATATTACAATACTTTGTTAAAAACAAAAAGCAAATTAAAGTTGAACTTCAAGAAAGTGAGGTAATTGTATAGACAAGAGATGAAATAGGTATTATAGCATAATTAAGACAAGTATTTCTAAGGAAATTAATACTTTACCAAGATAACATAAATTCTTTAGCACTATTTTTTCACCAAAAGACACCAAACAAGCTCAGAAATAATATTTTTATTTATAGAATGTAACCATTATAAAACATGACAAAAATATTAATGAGATTGCCCCACCTAAATCCACTAAGCCCAGGCAAAGCATACTCTAATCCTCTAGTTATATTTTATTTGAAGTATGATTGATATTAACAATATCACTACTTGTTGAACTAAAAAAGACCAAACCACATAATCCAAGATAAATAGGTAATAGAGGTAGTATTATAAGTATTACAGAAAATACTTTTACTAATGTGATGCTAGAGTCCAGTAGTAGAACAAAGGCAAACTATTATGAACACCATAATGTAAAAGGAGAGTTTTTAAAAAATATATATTTTCTGTTAAAAAAAAATTGGTCAGATAGTGAAGAATTGCAGACCTATCCATTATTCACCTGTAATCTGTAGTTTTGGTTCATATTCAACACAGTCTTTTCATAGAAGACAGACTTAGAGAAAGAAGGGGAAATACCCTAAATGGTCAATTTCCTCTTCAATGAACTAGTTTTTAAGAAGGGCAACTGGACAGTGTACTGATGTCTGGTGTTCATCCAACACCAAAAAACTCTCTATTTTGATAAAATGAGATTTCATTGTAAAATGATACTCAGTGGCTTTATTTAACTCCTCAGTTTTTACATAAACTTAAACTTGTATTAGGGTTAAATAAAATAATGAAAAACGGGATAATACTCAAACACAGCATAGAGATACAAAGCAGTTGGAAAATTAAGTAGTCCAGCACATGAGCTGAGGAAGTTGAGGTCTGACCAGCTCCCGTCTGATTTCAATGATCTTTGTTAATGTACACATCACCCTGTTTAGAAGGCCGCTGTTTCTATGATTGCCTTTATGAATACCTTCAAATTTCAAGAAAGGTAAATATAACCTTAAATAGCCAGGTGGAATGTTCGGCAGTAGAAATGGATGTACGGTTATTCATTCGCCAGTGCCAACTTATCTCTGACTTTAAATGAGCAGAAGCAAAAGCAAAGACAGTGAATCTAATGGAAAGCGCATTTAGGACATGAAGAGCAAGAATTAGTATCTTTATGAAAGCTTGAAATCGTCTATTCTAGTAATGTGTTTGAGAACTCTCCTCTCTTGTTTGTCAATTGGTAACATAACTTTTTCTCACATAATTATGTATTTTTTAGCTTATTCTACTTACAATATCCAGATATTGGCAATAATGTAAATATGCCTACAAAGAAGTATAAGGCATGGCTATTATCTTTAAAGAGCATTAAGTCTTGAAGGAAAGATAAAATAAGCATACTAATAATTTGATGGAGCTAGTCTCTTAAGATTGGAACAAAGAAAGTGCTGAAGGAACTCTACTCCTTTTAGGTTTGAGGCCCCGGGGATGTAATTCAGCTAATCAAGAGGGCATAAATTCTAACTTTGTTCCACTACCCATTCTCAGATGACAGGTCCAGAAGTCTACTCCCATTGAGATCAATGTCTTGTTCTACAGTAACCACGAAAAAAAAAAAATGACTTATTTTCTGACGACATGGACTCCTATTTGGCTTGGTTAAACTGCTCTCACTTCCCTCCGGAGCATAATTGAAGTGAAGGAAGTTGCATGTAGCGATCCAGAGGTTTGCAAGTAGGAAATTCTTAGATTTAGGGGCATATGTAGTCTTTCATGTACAAAGTTCTCATTTTAACCTACCTCAGGCTACTCGGCTTTACTGATTTATAGTTAATTAGGATTGAGATTTTCATTGAAAATTCGAATATTATATGCTTTTTTGTATGCATTTCAGGTCATGTTGGCTGAAGCAAATAATTGTAACAGCACTCAAGAAATGAATGAATACCACAGGGAAGAGCTTCATCCACCCCTGCCCCTGACAACCTGCAAGTAAATCCCGCTGTGTTCCCTGTTCACAGAAATATCTTTCTGACATCACTTGTGATAGCTGAAAGATTTCTTTCCTATCAGCTAACATAATCCCAACACCATTTCCTCACTTCTAAACCATGTCTCAAAATCCCTTAAGAAAGTTTCTGCTGTTTGCTGTTAGACTTTTACTCTAGTAGGACCATATAGAGGCTCACTTATTACATATATGTTCATGTCCCATTATGATAAATGAACAGCAATTGGGGAGAATGTTGAGAGAGGAAATCTATATTAATTATGGCAAAGAAGGCAGAATGTATTGTCCTCTGAATGATTCAATGACATTATACCATTGTGCATTCAAGGAATTTGATAAATACAGAATTCTAGTAAAGACAAAAGGTCTTCATTCTTATCTTTGAAAAGGAAAGGACTAAGATCTATTTGCATCTTTTAAGTATGTCATTGAATAGCTGTCAACGAGGTAAGACTTTTGTTATTACTCATGGTCATGAAAACAAAATAGGTTCAATACTAAACTATCTATAACTAACTCAATTTGCCTGTAAACCGCTCCTGTACACAAAAGAAGAGACACGTCCAGATAAATAGCTAACTGGTTATGTTCAGATATGCTTTTTATAAGCTATGGAATCCTTTCTTGTCTCTTATTTTGCAATGTGTTGCTTATGTGCTGTTTATGAAAATATCTTACTTATTTGGATGCCTGAAGTGAAAATACTTCTGTTGTAGTTGAACTTATTAAGCAACTACATGAATTTACTTGTGATTGCAGTCATTAAATTAGGATCTTATGGCTAGGAAATGTTTTACCAGTAAATTTATGATTACTACATTAATTTTTAAAAATTCACTAAAAATGTTAAGATTCATTAAGAAATAATACACCTTCAAAATTATCTGAAAGATGAGGTAAGCTAGATATTTTACCTTTCAAAAGCTGAAATTAATGAGGAACCACAGAAAAATGGGATTTTTTAAATTCCCAGATTGACCTGCCTTTTTATGAACATTCATTTATGTGTAAGCTTATTTGCATGCTATAATAAACTATTAAATAGTTACCAACTGAGAGGTCACAATTCAATATACTTTGTCATATATTACTGTTATATAGCCATTGTTAAACATGTTAATTTTGTTCCATTTTCTGAAAATAAAAAAAAAAAATTAAGTGTATTCTTCTATTCACCTAACTCTTGATTTCTCAGTGAGTAGCAGCTTCTATGGACTTACAAAATGAGTACCTAAATATCACTGAACATTAACTTAATATAGAGAATTTTCCACCCGAGGAGATGCCTTTTCTCACTAACCTGACACTTCACCTCTTAAGATTTATAGTTCTTGACTAAAACTGGAAGTAATTGTTTTGTTAACTCCAAGAGAAAAATACTGATTTTAAGATTGAGTGAAAATGTTCTCATTGTTCACAGTTTTTGACTAAAAACAAAAGCTGAAGACAAGGATCTTTTTTTTTAAGTGTGCAAACTGAAATTAGAAGGAACATAGCTTTATTTATTTTTTTGGAGGTATTATCACTTTATTTTATTTATTTATTTATTTAATTTTTATTATAAAGATACGGGGTATATTTCAGGGTTAGGTATATAAACATTGATCATGCAGGTACCCTTGTTGATGAGGTATACCCCTCCCTCCCCTAGCAGTTTCCCTCAACTGCCAATCCCATCACCCCCTTCCCTGACAGTTTCCCACTACTGCCAATCGCTTTCTTATAGCATTATCCGTACATGAGTGAGAACATATGGAACTCTGTTCTTTGTTTCTGTGATAAATCACTGAGTATGATCGACTCCAAATCCATCCAAGTTGCTGCAAAATCCGTATATTTTTTCCTTCTTTATGGCTGCATGATATTCCATTGTGTATATGTACCACATTTTTTTAATCCAGTCCAGTTTCGATGGGCAACACGGTCGGTTCCATGTTTTTGCTATTGTGAATAGAGCTAGTTCAGCCACTCTTAACTGAGGACAATTAAATGTGTGAGTGCTTGTTACCTTCAGCTAGTCAGAACATCCATCCCTCAAACACCACACATAAACATACACACTATTTTAAATAAAAATCCTAAGTCCTGTGGTCAGTCATTTCCAAGAACAAAGTTGTGCACCCATGAATAGGAGGTTTAAAATAAAGAACATAGTGAATGAAATACAGTCATACTATTTTATGACTTTTTTAAAATCCAGAATTAAGCTTGACATTAAAACAAGCTATTTGTTAATGTTTTCTAACCCATTATTAATCCACATTCTCATTCGTGTATTTTGGTAGAGTTCTTTGATATGCTGTAGCCTACTTTCCTCTAGAACAGGGGTCCCCAAGCCCCGGGCCATGAACTGGTACTTGGCCAGTTAGAAACTGGACTCAGAGCAGGAGATGAGCAACAGGCAGTGGATAGTTAGTGAAGCTTCATCTGTATTTACAACTTGCATTACCACCTGAGCTCTACCTTCTGCCAGATCAGCACTGAAAAGCCTGCTTCAATTTCCAACATCCTATCTTTGTGAAGCAGGGTTTTCTGCAGTGACAGGAATGAAAAAAAGATTATGGAGTAGACTGGACATAAGCAACACACTTCAGGTGTCCCTGTCTCCCATCATTCCCAGATGGGACCATCTATCTGCAGGAAAACAAGCTCAAGGTTCCCACTGATACCGCATTATGGTGACTTGTAAAATTATTTTATTATATATTACAATGTACTAATAATAGAAACAGAGTGCACAACAAATGTAATGCGCTTGAATCATCCCGAAACTATCTCCCCCTCAACCCTGTCCATGGAAAAATTGTCTTCCACCAAACCAGTGCCTGATGCTAAAAAGGTTGGGGACTGCTGTTTTAGGGCATTGGCTCTTAACCAAAGATGATCATCAGAATTACCTAGGGGGTGGGGCGGGACTTATCACTGAGCAAATGTTTAGGTCCCATTTCCAGTGCTCCTGAAAATGGAAAGTCTGAAAGGGATCTGGGCATTGGCAAGTTATCTAAGTATTCCTTTCATGCTTTAGAAGTGTGACTTCACCTTGCCTTGGGAGGCTGAGGTGAGTGGATTGCCTGAGCCCGCGGGTTCGAGACCCGCCTGGGCAACTTGGTGAGACCTCATCTCTACAATAAATCAAAAAATGAGCTGGGTGTGGTAGCACACACCTGTAGTTCCAGCTACTTGGAAGGCTGAGGCTGAAGGATCGCCGGAGCCCAGCAGGTCGAGGCTGCGGTGGCTGCACTCCAGTCTGGGCGACAGAGTGAGATTCCAACTAAAAAAAAAGAAGTGTGACTTCAGTTTGGAATCATTAGCTTACAGACTCATCCATTGGTTTAAGACCCAAACCCACAGTTTACGGCATCCTGGCTGGATTCTGCTATTATCCTCAATTATAACTCTTCTGCATGATCTACCTCAGACATCAGCTGCTCCATGAGTCTCTTCCTGACCTCCCTCATCCAAATGAATCACTCCTGGTTCTGAGTCCCTGTAGCTGCCCTATGCATAGATACCCCTTTTTGTTCTATTCCATTCTGCTTTGTAATGTGCATTATGACTGGTTGTGCATTTGTCCCCCTGACTAGATGTTAGCTGCCTGCCCTGGCCCCCAAAGCCCAAGCTGTTAGTCCTCCTTGCTTTCCTCCAACACTTAGCCTCATGACCAGCACATTGCGACCATACAATACCTTAGCTGGCATATTAAAATTGTTTAAAAATACAAACCCTGCATTCTCCATTCTCTAAGTTCAACAACATTCTGGAAACTCAGAATCTGCCCTGGAAGGAGAGTGGAGAGAAATACACAGCTACTTGTGAGCTCCTCTGATTCTCTCTGGCAGTCTTTCTATCCCTCATGAAGGTATAATTCATACCTTTGAGTCATCTGTCCTGAGGACTAAGGAAGAACCATCTGGTAAGTCTGAGAATCCTAGTCCTGGACAAGAGTTGCCCAGCTCTCTGGCTCACTTTCCTCACCTTTGGGGGCATTTAACCTACTCCAAGACAGTTCATTATTTTCTTACCTTTAGACACTTTTAAACCTTGTGTTACTTCTTCTCCATCTATTTTGTCACTTTCATAATTTCTGAATTCATTCCCATTTTTAAAAAATATTTTAAGCATTATTTTAAAAATACGATCCAGTTAGTGCAAAGAATCCATGCCCTACTGAATCCTAATGTTTAAGAAATTCTTTCCTAAGTCTAACTATATTCTCTCTGACTTAGCTTGAAGACACTTTCTCAGGCTGTCTTTATAGTCTTTAAGACTTGAATCTGACAGCAGCCAAGAAAAATATTCCAGTAGAGAACCTTTTTACATATCTCCATTTAAGTTGGGTTCAAGAAGGGGGAGAAATCTGGAGGGCCAAAAGACAGGAGTCTTCCTGTGTGGCTGGGCATTAATCTCTTCCCCCTCTCTGAGTTTTGGATACTCATATTTTGAGGGAGAGGGATACTCATATTTCAGACCTTTCCAACTCTGGAATTTATAAGCTACTTACCATCAAAGCTGATGCTCAAAGATCACCCACTCATTTCACTAACTCTCCTGAAGGGACTTAAGAATGTGCATTTTCAGCCCAAGGAACACTTTTCCTGTTGAACAATTAGGAAAATTCAGCATTTGGAGGAAAGCACTAGAAACAGGCCTGGTGTACTATTGCTCTAACAATCCCTTGAGCTCCTAATAAAAACAGCCAGAGGAGACTGGAAGCCAGCATGAAATATGGCCCACTTGTTTTCTTAACAGCCTGCTTCCCGAAGTTATCCAGGAACTGCCAGCTCCTTGTGGAGTGCTGCATAAAGAATAGGGCAATTTCCGGTCTTTTATCCTGGTGTCTCATGCCCCAGACATTTTCTTAATAGAATTCCATTGTATTTTTATATTCAAATGGACTTGAAGGCAAACAAAACATTTAAAGGGAGAAGTTTCTTCCTAAGCAGGAAAAAGTGCCTCATTGGTACTTATAAACTGTGAAAAGTCCTGAGTCAGGAAATACGATGATTCAGGGGGGTCTAAGGATGCTAACATGAGTTTTATCCAAATGATTTCAGGGTGAGAGGTGTCAGCATTCACTGTGAAGTTCCAGGTAATGAGCCCAGTAGGAGAGTTTACTTCCAGGTACTTATCTGCCAATGTTATTGAAGGAAAAAAAAGGAAGGAAGGAAAGGCATGGGTAGAATCACCTAGAAGTCTTGAATCAAGGAGAAGAGCTATTTAATTGAAATGTCCTGTGCTGATGTCTTCCCTGAATGTCAGAACAAGTAGCCCCCCAGTTTGGTTCAAATAATATATTATCCAAATCCCTACCCACAAGAGAGCCTGGACTAGTGAGAAGCTTCATAGAATCTAACTGGAAATAGGGAATGCCTCACATAAGGTACCAGAAGCCATTGAGCAATCAGAGTCAAGAACTGCCTAAAGACCTGTCACAATCCAAAAGATGCAAAGAGGAAAGGCAGGTCTCGAGGAACTGAAAGGCTTCAGAGCCGGAATCTCAGGCCTGGGAAAATGGGCAACAACAGGTAACAGGGTAGTAGACCATACACACTGCTATGTGGCTTGTAAAGGCAAGGAATGGAATGCCAGCTGCATGCAGAATTTCAAAACTGCATTGTTCAGTTCATAAAGTTCTGTAACCAGTGTGAACCGTGCTTTCTGAGGATTCATTCACCTTACAAACTCTTCCCAAGCTCTTTCTGTGTGCCAGGTGCTGGGCTGGTTTCTGTAGACATAAAGATACATAATCCCCCTTGAAGGAGAGAGAGGCACATTCTCAAGTCATAAGAGTACAGTGTGATAATGGTATCACAGAGGCATGCACCAAGGCTGGGAGAACAAGAAAGTAGAGGGAGAGAGATTAACTGGGCTGGGGGTTTAGGTCATTTAGGCTTAAGAACAAAAATCACAGGAGAACAGGAGTCTAAGGCTCTATCCTTGGTTCCACAGATGATTTTCCATGACTCCTGCTATTGTCTTTTTTTTTTTTTCCACAATGGCTGGAGCTCATATAGGTAGATTTCATGGACTGGGGAATCCCCTAGAGACACTAACTTTACCCACTTCATTGCCTGTAGATATATTCTGGGGGAGAGGCAGCTACAAACTTCTAGTTCACTGACTGATAGCACATTGGAAATCTTGGCACCTAGTGAAGGCATCTCTTTGTCTTTGGCATTCTTAATTTGCTAATATATAGTCTGAAGAGTAGATGTGGTCTTTTAGATGTGGTCTTTGTCATGTGATGGAGGAGGAGGAGGAGGATGGTGAAGACAGCAGCAGCAGCAGCAAAAGAAGAATGAACATGATGTATTAAGACAGTGACACAGCTCCAGCTATAAAGTATGCCAGAAGCTTCTTTGGGTGAGGTGCAATGGCAACAGGGCACTGAGTGAAAATCAGTGCAGAAAGATAGACACTGGGTCAAACTAAGCCAGCCCTTTAGTTATTTGAAGAGGAGGACTGAGGGTAAGACTTGGTCCAATGACAGGTTCTACAAATATGAAACGAATGCAGATGCAATTAGGAAGAACCCAGGATCTGAAATTTTAATTCACGAAGGGGAATACAAATTTAAGACTACTGTGTCTTAGAAAATCTCAGAAATAAGAACAGGGATGTATCTTTGAATCGGAAAAGCTCAAGATGATACATGACATTACCAAGAGCAATGGCAAGCCCAAGCGGGGAAGGGTAGGTAGGAGACACAGGTGGCCCAAATCATAGGCTGAGAAGGAGAGAAAGACTCTATCACCTGTCCCACCCCTTTAAACCACTCTATCTCCAAACTTCTAGCAGAGTGAAGACCTGCTAGGATGAATAGAGAACACTGACTGTACGTGACACAAGTGTTCATTGTTACTCAAGGTTCTCACCAGAATCTAAGGTTTCACTCACCTCCAGGTCCTCCAGAAATATCAAAGCAATGTGAACACCAAATACTTATAGATCATACTAACCAAGCGGTAGGGACACTGTGATATCTGATCAGGCCATATTTCTGGTGCAGAGCCAAGCCTATAGGTGGTCAGCTATTTGGTAACGGTACAGGTTAAGCTGCTATTACACAGAGGCACCCACATATGGTGACTGTAGTGAGAGATCCGGGACTGGCAGATGCCTCTGATCCACAGGATCATGCTGGGACCCCATTTTCTTTTATCTTATGGCTCTGACATCCTTAGGGTATTATCCATGTGGTCAGAGCTAGTTCACCTCCACTTTATCCACATCCCAACCCAAGGAGAGTGGAACGAAGAAGTAGAGGACAAATTACCTTTGTTAAAGATGTAATTGAACTGTACATATCTCTTTTACTCATATTCTACTTTGATTGGAAGTTAGGTTAGTGGCTACACCTAGACGTAAGAGAGGCTGGAAAATGAGTCTTGGTTATCGTGCCCAGCTAAAACCTAATTGGTTCTATTACCAGAAGAAAGAAAGAAAGGACAGATACTGGAAAGTAATTAGTATCTGCCACAGTGATTCTCAGCAGTTAATCCTAGTTGTCACCTTTGCTAGGAAGCCTTTTTTGACTGCCAAAGCCTGGCCCCTCCTCTGTGCTCCCATGACACTCTGTGATTAACTCTGTCAATATGCTTACCTGAATATACTAAAATATTCTCTCTTCCACAAAAAGTGCAAGCTCCAAGGGCAGAAAATACCTATTTTTCATCTTTGTATCCTCAATGCCTGACACAGTGGCCCATGTTTTGTTAGATGAATGGCTAGGTGGATGGATCAATAGATTATTCTGTTGCAGAGTGAGCGGAACTGGGGCCTACTTGGTCCAGTCAGGGATCTGAAGTTTTTCTTATGTGGTCTGTAAAAGTTAACTTCTCATATCTAACCATGTGTATGTGTTTATTCAAAAGGAAAAGTCAATGGCTGCTTGATGTAGAAGGGATAGATAAGAGACTAGCTGGCTGGGGTGTGTGTTGCACCTCTCTATATAAGACATCCCCTTCTCATGTGTTTAACAACAGATGCTAGAGGATGGTGAACCTTTGGAAAGCCTAGGTATCAGTCGCCTCTCAAAGCATTAATGCTATGGACCTTTTGTCCACTGCTTGTCAATAAGTGCCCCCTTTCATTACTCTCTGATACCCCTGATCACGCCAGGCAGAACCCATCTCAATCCCTCTCCTCTGCATCACTTAAAGGGTGGGTCATAGCAAGTAGAGCTGGGGCAGCGCAAAGTAGCAGCACCCTGGGGAATATCAACATGTGGGAAGGCTGAATGTGAAAATCTGGAGGGTTCCCTGGGTGGGGAATTGGGAGAAAATGACTAAGATTGTGCCTGTGGATGGAACTGGCCAGAGGATAGAGAAGGGCAATGGGGAAACATTCCACAACTCCCCACTCCCCCAGGAACCTGGACCAAGACCCAGACTGAACTAGATTGCAAACTTGTATCTAAAGCTGAAGGAATGTTAAGTGTTCATTCCCACAGCATCTAATCCCACTGTGTGCTTCCTTCAGTGGTGAACTTTGCATTGGAAACTATTCTGGAAAAGCAGGTGCTGGAGGACCGGTGGAAGTGGGTGGGTTATATTCTAATAAGGAACTGGGGAGATGCAGGTTACAGGAACCAGAGTGTCAGACTTGGAAAAGGAGGCAAGATGATTTAAGAATGCAACAGACTATTATCATTTGGGCAAAGTAGATGAAATTGAGAAAAGCTGAGAAAACTCTGGGCAATGAAATTGACTGGATGGTTGATAGTTCCCAGTGGAAAGAGTCATTGGCTCTGTTTCTAGAAAAAGTAGTACCATAGAATACTAGAGTTGCAGAGTATAATGAGAAATCTGACGTCAGATTAAATTCTGGCTCTGTCATTTACTGTTTCTGTGGCCTTGGGAAAATTACTTAACTTCTGTATGCCTCAGTTTTCTCATCTATAAAATGGAGTTAATAACAGTATGCACCTCATTGGATCATGTGGGGGCTTAAACCAGTCATAACACATAAGTCAGTGTCTGGCACATATTCTCCGTAAACATGAGCTCACTCTTATAGAATCTGTAATTTTGAAACCAAACAAAGTACCTTTGTCCATTTGTTTTCCCATTTCTGTGGTTAATAGGATTATCTTTTCCACAACTTCCCTTTGCAACTGAAAGGAAAATTGGCCCAAAGTGAAATAATTGGTTTACATAACTGAAAACTCCAGAAGTGGCCTGGCTTCACTGTGGTTTCTTTCAGAGGTTCACATTGTCATCAAGGAGCCAGATTCTCTCTGTTCTGGCCTCCTTTGTGTGCCAACCCTCCTCCTCAGGATTCCCCTCCTCATCAGGATGCAAAAAGGGCAACACTAATCCCAACCTCACACCCTCACAGCACAGCATCCAGGAGAAGAGAGAGGGCTCCTCTTCCACCAGCTCCCACATATAAGAACAGTAGACCGCTACTCACCCCATCCCCTCGCTGGTAGCTTGTATATCATTTGCCCAAATGGTGTCACATGCCTGGAGACAGAACATACTGATCACCTCAAGATAATCCATGCCCACCTCTAATGTTAAGAATGAGGTCAACACCCAAGGCTAATCCTAGGAGGAGATGATTCCCCCAGAGCAAATCTGGACAATGAGATCAGAAAAAAGAGAGAAACAGATGTGTTGGAGGCAAGCAAAAAAAAAGTCTACTATTGTGTAAGCTATTAGCTGGACTCTCAAACACAGAAATCTGAGCAAAAGCCTAAAATAGAGAGAAAGGCCTGGAATTTTTTTAACCATTTCACGGTCCCCAGAAGATTTTGAACTGTGAAGACACAACCATGGATTAAATGAACTTGGGGCCAACTAATGTCCTTGACATTTACCACAAGATACTCACCTCCCAGCAATCAGCCCACATTGTGGTTTCAGCCCAGACTGGGAAGGGTACCGGGAAACCTCCTGGAGAGACCAAGCTGGAGCCAGCTACTGCCCATGGGCTGGGAGGGACTGAAAACTCGTCCCCATGGGCACTGCCAGCCTGCCAACATTTCCTTCCCTTCACTGATGAAGGGGTGCTCCCACCCCAACAGAAAAGCTTATTATGTAGAAATATGGATTCCTCACTGCTCACTTCCTGCAAGGAGGGATATTGCTGGGAGCCAACCTCCTTTTATCTCTCTTTGCCTCGATGCTTTCAGTTGCTCACCCTGCTACGGCAACAAGCCTCTCGTTATGCAGAGCTACTTGCATTTCCCTTCAGAAAATAAAACTAAGACAAAGAAAGGAAACATATTTAGCTCTAATGATGTGTGTGGTTTCATTTTTCTGTTTGAATCTGTTGCTGTTTAATGAGCTAAATATCCATCGGATGAATTAGATACAATGATCCTGCATGCGTCTCCTGGGAGGCAGCTTCTCAGTGGTGAGATTTGCCTTGGACACGGCACACAGGAACCACAGAGCCTGCCTGACCAACAGGCCAGATACTAAACAAAAGCACAGACCATCGGGGATGTGGACAGGTCGCAAGTGATGAATCACTCACTGCTGACCCTGCGGCCAGTCAAGCGGACCACAGACTTAGCAAAGGCAAAACAGTGTGATGATCAAAACACCTGAATATTGGCAGGGCCCTGGGTCATAAAAAATAGACAAACAAACAAAAAACCCTAAACTAATGAAAAAGTGAAGGTAATGCAGTCACTAGAATTGACCATTTGTTTTCGTAGTCCAATCACAAGAGGCCTGTTGTCTATCTCCATTGACAACATGGAGGCTGTCTAACAATGAGGCCATCGGTCTTAATAATATTATCAGTTCCAAGAAGGCTCAATTTGACAGAATGCCTGTGCAGCATAGATCAGCATACCTGAATAACTCTAGTTCTTCATTTTATAAGGAAAACTAAAGCTATTATGTTCTTAAAGTTCTTCACCAAAGGAGCCATTTGGAGTTAACCATTACAGGCTAGAAGGGATCATAGAAATGTTATTTAACCCCCTTACTAATGGATAAAGATTTTGAGACCCAGACAGAAAAATTCACACAGCCAAACAGTACTTGAACCATGATCAATAATTATTTTATAAGTGCTTGTTTTGTATCAGGCACTGTTCTAATGGCTTTTTATACATTATTCTAGTCAAGTCTTCCAACAGCCTCATTGTGCAGAGGAGGAGACTAAGGCTCAGAAGTGTTATTTCGCAGGCCTAAAGTCATACAGCCAGAGAGTGACAGAGATGGTATTCAAACCAATGGTTCAAATTCAGAGCCCATTATGATTTTGGCTTTTCAATAAAACCCAACTCTCCTGGCTCCCTGGTCAAAAAGCTCCAAAAAAATTATAATTATAAATCACAATTAAAAGGAATGTTTCCTTACAGATCCTTGAATAAATTACTCAAGCTGACAAAGTAAAATTAGTAGTATGAGGCTTCCTAGCCTTTGTGCTGCATCTCACAAGCTCAGCCTCCAAAGACACCCAATCTACTTGGATCTTCTTGACCCCAGAGCTTTCACCAAGAGCCCTCTCCTCCTACTGTATCTCCCAGTCTCTTGTTCCCCAACCATACCCAGAAATTCAAGGCCTTCTTGTTTGTTTGTTTATTTGTTTGTTTTTATGAATTAAGAAAGGTAGATTGATTAAAGGAAAGATAACATTGTTTAGGGCACAATGGGCAGGACAGCAGTGAGAGTGTCTGCTGTCTGCTGCCAAGGCCTTTTTGTATTTGCCAGACTGTTCTCTCCCTCTGTAACTTCTTCTCCTCCATTGCCTACCATTGATCTCCTTCTTATCCATTGAGACCCAGCCCCAAAGACACCCCAGCTGTGAAGACTTCAATAATTGCCCTTGTCATAGTCAGGATATCCCCTCCCCTTCCCCACAATACTCTGTTCCTCTATCACAGCATCTTTCCTCCATTATAATTAGAAATGGAAGGGCAGTGCAGTGTAGTAGTTGGGTACAAGGTCTTTAACAACACAAGCCCTGAGTTTGAGATCTGCTACCAAGAGTGTGTAGCACTGAGCAAAGTATTTAATTTTCTGAACATCCTTTTTTTCAGCCATAAGAGAATACTATTATCTGCCTCAAAGGAGTCCTGTGAGAATTAAATAAGACAATGCATACAAAGCCCTTAGTTAGCATCTATCTTGTAGTAAGCTCTTTATACAGCTCCGCTACTAGTGTTGAGGCATTGCTATCATCGCCACCATCATCACATCATCATCACCATCATCATTATTATCATCTTCATCCTGATACATCTCAGCTATTGGTGTTGAGGCATTGCTGTCACCGCCACCATCATCATTATTATCAACCTCGTTGTCATACAATAATACTCGTACCATTATAGACTGCAAACTCTTGGAGAGCAGGGACTTGGTCTTACCCATCTTTATGCTTGGCCTTCAGTAAGTGCTTAATAAATAGATATAGAATTGCATCATTGAAGCAGCTGTTCAATTTGCGATTTATTATTTTAGCTCTGATGACAAATTATTTTGAAATCATTTGCCTAGTTTCTTGCCATCCAATTAGGTTTTGAGCTCCATAGGGTTTGATATTTCTCCCTGCAGAGCACACACTCAGTAAATATACTCCATATTTATAAAAGTCCTTAATGAATGCTTAACTTCTCAAACTTCTCAAAGTTCATAGGATCCTCAGAATGTGAACTTACTTATTTTTTTTAAGGCTAAATTTACAATGGAAAAGAAAGTAACATTTATAGAACACTTAAAAATAGATAACATGTATTGAGTTCTTACTTCACACCAGGCCCCATGCTAAGTACTTTACATACATTTGTGTAATAATCCTCACAAGCAATTTGTTAGATACGATTCATTCTTCCCATATTACAGTTAAGGAAACTGGAGCTTAAAGAGATTAATTAGCTCATGCAGAATTATAGCTACTATGCAGGGAGGCCAGGATTTGAGCCCATCCACTTATAACTTCAGTAGAAAGTGCCTGACTCTAGGCGTAGCAATTTAGACACTTTGCCACGTCCCCATTTTACAGGTGCGGCAACTCAGGCTTGCCTATATTGCAAAGCCAATCAATTCTAGAGTTGGGCTTTGAAAGAAGGGTTGTCTGACCCTCTCTAAAGCCCTCTTTTTTTTTTCTATGATACTCCATTGCCTGGAACAAGAACCCTGGTGTCCCAAATGATGATCTTTCCAGTTCTTTTTTTTTTTTGAGTTGGAGTCTCACACCGTCGCCCAGGCTGGAGTGCTATGGCATGCTCACGGCCACCCCAGCGTCGACCTGCTGGGCTCTAGCGATCCTTCCGCCTCAGCCTTCCGAGTAGCTGGAACAAAAGGCACTTGCTACCGCACCTGGAGAATTTTTTGATTTACTGTAGAGACGAGGTCTCGCCAAATTGCCCAGGCTATTCTCAAATCCGTGGGCTCAGGAAATCCCCTTACCTTGGCCTCCCAAAGTGCTAGGATTACAGGCTTGAGCCATCGCACCTGGCCCATTCCAGCTCTTTTTCCATCTCCACACACAACCCCCAAACCATCATTACTCCAGCAACCATCACCTGCTAAGTGTCTGGCAGATGCCCCGCCCACTACATGGTTAAGAGAGAAGGAATCACTTCAAATAGACACATCTCCACACAATGAAAACTGGGTGGAGAAAAGAAATGCCATCAGAAAGATATATCAGTAGTCACTACCCAGTCGCTGGTGCAGCCTTGAATTATCACTGAAGGATGAGCTCTGAGGATTGTCATTATGAGAAGATTTTGCAATCTGGGAATAGACTTGATGAGGGGGATGGGGATTGTGCATGATGGGAAATAGCAGCAGCATCTTGGGGATTATTTGGGAGAAAGCAGGGAGGGAAGGTAGGGCTAAGGGGTCTTGGGGACTAATCTGTTTGACAGGCCTCAGGAAGAATAATAAAGGGGGTAAGAAACAGAACGATAATGAAGCCGAAGACCCTGGGGTGGGAAGTGCCACCAACCTCAGCAAAGCCTGGGAAATCAATCTGCAAAATGAAAGAGGCAGAGAAGAGCACCAAAAATAACCTTGAAGGTAATGGATGAGGCAGAGGAGAAAAATCAATTCAAGGAAAACATATTAAGCGCAGAAAAACTAAATGAGAACTGGGTGTTGGGGGGAGTTGAGATGGAGAGAGCTGTGGACTGGGAGCCTGGAGGGCTGAGTTCCTCACCCAGCCCAGCTACTAACAAGCTCTGTGACTCTGGGCGGGGCACACCTCTTTGAGCTGCTGCTGGCTCCTCTTAAAAATGCCACATCGGACAACATGCATGTAAAGCCCCCTCCAATTCTGGCAGTCTGATAAAGAACTGTGCAAAAACTTAGCTTCATGTAGACAGTCCTAAGTTACTAGATGCAAGTGGGGGCATTTAGTCAGTCCTTCAGATAGTCCCAAATATCAGGGAACTTGTGAGATGTAAATGAAGCCCCATCAGCTTGAGTTTTATTCTTTATTTTGGGGAGGACTCCTGAAATTGATGATGAAGGACACTCAAGGCACAAGTTAACAACCATCAAAGAAGCTATATGGAAGGGGTGCTGAGAACACATTTGAAAGGAGGCACAGTGCTCGTCCCATACGACACATTAGTATACCTGTATACAACAAAAGCCTCCTCCCCAAACAGTGTGTATGAGTTAGAAGGACATCTGGAACATCTCAGACACAAGACCTGTGTGCATTTCTGCAGTTGTTTTAATGTATGTGTCCCTCCAAAATTCATATTTTGGACCCTAATACTCAATTAGAGAGTATTAAGAAGTGGGGTCTTTCAGGAAGTGATTGAGTCACTAGAATTCCGCCCTCATTAATGGGATTAGTGCCCTTATAAAAGAGGTGAAGGGAAGGTTTTTTGCCCCTTGATTCCTTATACTATGTGAGGACACAGTAACATGGAACCATCTTGGAAGCAGAGATCCCTCACCAGACACCAAATTTGCTAGCGCCTTGATCTTGGCATTCCCAGTCTCCAAAACTGCGAGAGATAAATTTCTACTGTTTCTAAATTGCCCTGTCTAAGGTGTTTTGTTACAGCAGCAAAAGTGAGCTGAGACAATTCCTACATTTATGTGTGGTCTACAATTTTTAAAGAATAACGGATTTATGCCTCTCTTACCCAAAGGTTATTTACCTATAAACCACAATTATCAAGAAAATAACCTAGTACTTACAAGCAAAGAAGTCAAGACAACACACATAGCAGAAAGGAATCAGAAGTGTCGTTGCCTGCAATGGGTTTGGCATCTTTTACATGCATCTCAAATGTCAGCATTTCCCCTCCAAGTCTATTTGAGGGTGAAGGGACTTTGTTTCATAGCTGATTTTGAGTTGAGTCCTGGGTGTAGCCACTTCTCTGGGCTAATTTTGGTTCTGCCACGGACCACTGTCCGCTGTGCTGCTGGCCACCTCACAAACCAGCACAGTGGACAGTGAACACAGGACAGGCTATACCGTTCCTTCCTGTTTCTTTATTTCCCACAACATCACCATGTAAGCCTGGATGGCTGTGTTGGACTTTACAGGTATTGAAGACTACTAAAAGAAATGTCACCACAGGGCAGGGGTGGGGGGATATCTAAGACTGTGTATTTCCGCACATGAACACTTGTGGGCAAATGCTCATAACAGATTTATTTGTAATAGCCAACAATTGTAAACACCTCAGATGTCCAAAAACAGGTAAATGGATAAACAAAGTATGTTATAGCCATACAGGAAAAATAAAAGGAATGAAATATTGATTTGTGCAGCAATACAGATAAACCTCAAAATAATTGCCCTGAGTGAAAGAAGCCAAACCCAAAAAAGTACATGCTGTAAGATGCCATTTATATATAATTCTGGAAAATGCAAGCTGATCTACAGTGATAGAAAACAGATGGGTAGTTGTCTGGGTATGGTATGAGGAGAGAGAGGAATTCCAAGGGAACAAAGAAACAAAGTGAATTTTCAGGGATGATGGATATTATCTTGATTGTGGTGACGGTCTTGCAGGTGTATACATAAGTCATAACACATTAAATTGCACACTTTAAATACATGCAGTTTTTGTAAAATAATTATATATCACTAAAGCTGATTTTTTAACTATACATATTCTGTGACTTTCCTCACAGACCAAGGGGAAAAATACAAAATTGTAAAAGCCCCACGGGAGTTGGGGGTGTCCTTATAGGTGCAGACTTTGCTCTCCTTTCCTCTGAGAATACTTCCTGCTCACATCCCTACATGGCCTCCCTTATCTCTTTTCAAATAGCCCCCCACCCTCCATTCATAAGGGGTTTTTGACCCTAGAGTCCATCACCTTCCCTCAGAGAAATGTGTAGGATAGGAATATTTCCCAAAGTATGAGACATTTTGAAAAAATAAGACCATAGACTCAGAATGTAAAATCAACCTTTAAAAGAAACTGTTCTGCCGGGCTCGGTGGCTCAGCCTGTAATCCCGCGCCTTGGGAGGCTGAGGTGAGTGGATTGCCTGAGCCCGCAGGTTCGAGACCCGCCTGGGCAGGCGAAACCTCATCTCTACAATAAATCAAAAAAATTAGCCAGGCGTGG
>CAUYQG010202894.1:0-11985 GCA_963574415.1 Tarsius wallacei | reverse complement strand
TCAAGAAGGGATGTTGGATTTTATCAAAAGCTTTTTCTGCATCTAATGATATAATCATGTTGTTCTTGTTTTTACACCTGTTGATGTATTTAATTTCATTTATGGTCTTGCGACTGTTGAACAAGCCCTGCATCCTGGGGATGAAGCCTACTTGGTTATGGTGGATTATTTTTGAGATGTGTTTTGGATTCAATTTTTTAGAATCTTGTTGAGGATTTCTGCATCTATATTCATAAGGGATGTTGGCCTGTAGTTCTCTTTTTTTGTTGGCTCTTTACTGGTTTGGGTATTGGTGTGATGTTAACTTTGTTAAATGATTTGGGAGAATCCCATATTTCTCAATTGCCTGAAATAGTTTCAATAGGATTGGTATCAGTTTCGTCTTGTACATTTTGTAGAATTGTGCTGGAAAGCCATCCAGTCTAGGGCTTTTTTTGGTAGGTAGTTTTCATATGACAGAGTCAATTTTCTGGATTGTTATTAATCTATTTAGTGTCTCAATGTCTTCTTGTTTCAACCAGGTGAGGTTGTGTGATGTCAGAAAGCCCTCCATTTCATTTAGGTTATCAAGTTTGTTTTTATACAGGTGTACGTAGTAATCTTTGCTAATGTTTGTATTTCTTCAGGGTCAGTTGTGATTTGATCTTTTGTATTTCTGATTGTGTTTATTTTGGCTTTTTCTCTCTTTTTCTTGGTCATTTTGGCTAGGGGTACATCTAGCTTGTTAATTCTTTCAAAGAACCAGCTTTTTGTTTTGTTGATGTTTTCTATGATATTTTTGTCTTCTATGTTTCATATTTGGGCTCTTATTTTGGTTATTCTTCTGCTAAAGTTGGGGTTTTGGTGGTTTTTGCTTTTCAGTTCCCTTACGTGATTTGTTTGGCTCACCACTTGTGATCTTTCTGTTTTCTAGATGTGTGCTCATGGAAATATAAATTCCCCTCTTAGAACTGTTTTCATGACATCCCAGAGGTTTTGGTAAGATGTTTCTTCATTTCATTTGTTTCCAGGAATCTTTTCATTTCTGCTTTGATTTCCGTGGTGACCTAGTAGTTGTTCAGCATCATGCTGTTTAATGTCCGTGTCTTTGTGGGCTTTGGGGGAATTTTGTTGGTGTTGATATTTATTTTTATTTCACTGTTATCTGTGAAGGTGCATGGCAATATTTCAATGTTATGGAATTTGTTTATGTTTGATTTATGGTCAAGGATGTGATTGATCTTGGAGTATGTTCCATATGGTGATGAGTAGAATGTATATTCTGTGGGTTTTGGGTAGGATAATCTGTAGGTATCTATTAAGTCCATTTGGTCGAATGTCACATTAAGGTTCTGGATCTCCTTGCTGATTTTTTGCCTCGATGATCTATCTTGGGCTGTTAATGGGGTATTTAATTCTCCTGCTATAACAGTGTTAGAGTCAATATCTTTTTTAGTTTACTTAGTAGTTGCTTTATAAATGTTGGTGCTCCTGTGTTGGGTTCATAT
The DNA here is from genome assembly GCA_963574415.1 of Tarsius wallacei. Classification (NCBI taxonomy): domain Eukaryota; kingdom Metazoa; phylum Chordata; class Mammalia; order Primates; family Tarsiidae; genus Tarsius; species Tarsius wallacei. The sequence continues at coordinate 10,498 of CAUYQG010202894.1, read as the reverse complement.
ATGCTTAGGATGGATATTTCTTGTTAATGCATTGAACCTTTTACCTTTATGTAGTGTCCTTTTGCATCTTTTTAAATTTTTGATAGCTTAAATGTTGTTTTGTTGGATATTAAGATCGCAATTCCTGCCTTCTTTTGTGATTCATTTGCCCAGAAACTCATTTTCCATCCTTTAACTTTGAGTCTGTATGCATCCCTTGTAGTGAGATGAGTCTCCTGGATGTAGCAAATAGTTGGGTCATGGTTTCTCATCTGGTTTACCATTCTGTGTCTTTTCAGTGGTGCATTTAGTCCATTCACATTCAGGCTGATTATTGAAATGTGATTGTTTATCTCTGTCATGAGGTTCTTATAAAGTTTTTTCTTTGCTTATTTTCTTTTGGCTTTGGGGTTGATGTAAGTGTGTGCTTTCAAGTTACTTGTTGTGCTGTAACTCTGTTGATTCTGTGCTCTGCTGTTCTCTTGGGAAGTGTGCTTTCATTCTTTTTTTTCTTTCTTCTGTGCTTAATACCTATTTAAGTGTCTTCTGTAGAGCTGGTCTGGAAGCTGCATAATCTCTTAGGGTTTGGATGTCTGGGAAGGATTTTAATTCTCCATCACTGATGAAGCTGAGCTTGGCTAGCTAGGAAATTCTTGGTTGAAATTGTTTATTTTTGAGGACTTTAAATATAGGGCTCTAGTCCCTTCTTGCTTGTAGTGTTTCTGTCGATAGGTCTGCTGCTATTCTGATTGGTTTTCCCTGGTAGGTAGTCTGACTTTTCTCTCTTGCTGCCTTTAGGATTTTTTCTTTTGTGCTTACTTTGTGTAGGTGAATTGCTATGTGTCTAGGGGTTGGTCTTCTCATTTGATGTCTAGTGGGGGTTCTTTGTATCTCTTGCACTTGGCTAGTCACATCTTTGGTGAGATGGGGAAAGTTTTCTTGGATTACCTCCTAGAATACTTGCTCCAAGTTGTTCTCCATTTTCCTTTCTTTTTCTGGGACATCTATCGGGCATAAGTTTGCCCTTTTGATATAATCCCACGTCTCTTGTAGGTTTTGTTCTCTCTATCTGAGTCTTTCTATGTTTTTTACAGATTGGGTTATTTCCATGTTCTGGCTTTCAAATTCTGAGATTCTTTCTTTAGCTAGATTAATTCTACTTTCCATGCTTGTCATCTTATTATTTATATCCTGGATGAAATTTGTTATGGCTAAAATCTCTGTTACAAGTTCTTTCAGTGTTGCATCTTGTTTTCTGTAGTCTTATTCACTCTTTCCATCCATTCCCTAATTCCTGTCATATTCTGAGGCCAGTTGTTAGTGTCTTCCATTGTTTGGGCACCAAGGTGTGATTTTTCAGGAGTTTTGCCTTTGGTACACTTGAAATTGTCTGTGGTCTTCCTTTGGTTTTTCCTCATTTGTGACAGATCTCTTGTTTTTCTCTTTAGTTCTGTTAGTGGAAGAGGCTTTTCATGTGATGTTTGCTCAGTCCTCTATTCTTCCATGATCTGGCCTCTGGATTTGTTCTATTCTGAAATAGGATGGTGGATAGGAAGCTTTGCATTCTCTTGTAGTTTTTGAAATTCAAATAAAGTAGGGAATGGGGTGTTAGGATTCTGAAACTACTTGCAAATTGCAATGTTCATTTATTTTGGTATGTGTTCCCTGAAACCCACTCCCCACCACCACTCTATATGACAATGTCAAGCAGAAGCCTATGCCATAAACAATTTCACACACACACACACACAAACACACAGAGACATATACACACACACCCCCAAACAAGCTGGAATAATAACAAAGTGAAACAAAACAAACAACAACAAAAAAAACCCAAGAAAGCTAAACACACACACACACCCCTAGCACAAAGTAAATAGAGCAGATAAACAGAAAGACCAGTGGGGGTTGGTGGGGGAGGAATTCAGGTCAAGCACTCACACATATATTGACACACACCTTAAGCTATAAAAAATGAAAATAAAAATACCCAGAAGAACAAAAGGGCAAAAACAAACCAGCAACAACAAAATTGAAAGATGAGCACTCAATCTTTCACATATATACATAAACAGAAAACAAGAAATAAAAGAAGAAAGAAACAGAAAAAGAAAAGAAAAAATTTTTTGAGGGGATGCAGATCAAACCCTCATATACACATTCATGTGCAAAGGAAAAATAGTTTAAAAATCGATGAACTGACAAACAGTTAAAACATTTTTAATTTTTTTTTTAAATTGAAAATTTAAAGAAAACTCTGCCCTCTTGTGGCAGGCTCTGTAGTTGTTCCTCTAATCAGGTCTCTCCTGCAGAGCCATCTGTTTCACTCTCTCCTCAGTGTCTGAAGCAGGGAAGGAGGAGGGGCAGTGGAAGTGGGTGGGGCTGTAGTCCTCCCCTCCCACTCTCCTATAGTCAAGGATATCTCCTCCGGTGGGGTGGCTTGGGGTTGTCTCTTCCCCAGGTATGTACTCTCAGGGGTGTCCCAGCCAGGCCTACCCTGGAATGGAGTTCTCCTATTGCGACTGACATCCTGGATCTGCCTGGGTTTGTCCCTCTCAGTTGTGGCCCAGCTATGTGGGCCTGACATTCAGAGGATTGCTGGGGAGGAGGGGATTTGGGTCAGCCCTGGATACACCAGTGGTCTCTTTGGAGTCTTTCCTCATCTTTTTCTGGTCACATCCTTTCTTCTGTGGCTGGATCAGGGTAGGTAGTGGGACCCCTGGAACTCAGCACTTTTCAGGTCCCTCCAAAGTTTGTGCTTTCAAGATATTCCCTCTGAGTGATAATTAATCCCTGAGTAGTTGATCCACCAGTCACAGAGATCTGGTCTGTTGCACCATGGTGAGCGGGTTGGAGCAATTTCCTGCCCCACCTTCAAGATGGTGGTGGGGTGCCTCTCTTGTCCTCTTCCATGGGACTTTGTCTTTGGACTCTCTCCACAGCCCCTGATGCCAGTGCCCTGCCAGGCACTGAAGTGGTGAGGCAAAGCCTGGAGCCGGCAGTCTCTCCTGCTGCAATGGTGAGGGAGAACCTGGGGCAATGGTTTCTTCCTGCTACTTTTTCACAGGAAAACTTTTGTCCATTAAAAAAATATAATGGTGCTCAGCTTCTGTGATCTGGGAGGAGCCAGGGATGAGCAGAGAAGCTGTTGCACCAGGGGCCTGGCCACTTGCCCATGAGCCCCCACTTAGACAGTCTCTCCCAGCATTTTCCTCCCAGGAAGGGTTTGTTGATTTAAAAAAAAGAAAGAAAGAAAATGGCGCTCGGCTTCTGTGTCCTGGGAATTGCTAGGGTCCATTTTCTGGATTATGGTGGTCACCTTTCATGTGAGGGCTTTATGACCTTCTTAAGGAGAAGGTGAGAAAAAAATTCTTTCCAGGTTTTGTGGCTTGCTTCAAGGGAGAAGAATGGAAGAGGGCAGAGGAGCCTTCCTGTTTCTTCAGTTTTACTCAATTTTTTCAACTCAAAATAGTATGTCAAGGTGCCATATTTGGGGTAGCATGTTCTAAGTCCCATTATTATAACTGAATGACAAGAAAAATAAAAAACTTTTAAAATTAAAAAATGCCAATGTTTGTACTCAAAGTCAAATGTTAAAAAAGACAAATACATGTAACATTTAATGTACAACCTTAGGGGAAAAAAATGAAGAGCTAGATAGACAGTAAAAGAGAGGTTAACGAAATAGAAGAGAAGGAGACAATGGAGTGGTTTCACAAAACCAAACCAAAAGATTTAAAATAAAATGGGCAAATAATCTGGTAAAATTGATCATGGAAAAAAGTGAAAGAGTAAAATGATACTTTATCAGGAATGTTAAAAATAACACTACTATAGATGCTATAGGCATTTAAAAAAATCTCTACAATGGCAAAACAAATTTATAAGATGGACAATTTTAAAAGTACATTTAAATGAACAAAACTGATTTTTTTGTTGAAGGAAAGATCCACTAGATCTATAACAAAGAAATTAAGTTGGCAGTTTGAAATAGAGTTAATTGTTGTTATTCACATTAGCTATGGCCAGATAAATCACCACAAACATTGAATTAGCAATTACAAATCATTGTTCCTAGGGGAACTAGGATAGATTCCTTTGAGTCATTTTCATCACCTGATTGATACATCTGTTTACTTGTGTTTCTGTTTAAAGACACTCTTATTTAATATATGTCAGTGATTAACATTGAAATCAGAACCAACAATACTGCAAGATGCACAAAGCAAAACAAAGCATAAACGTATTTTTTTCCATTAAACACATTGCAGTCTTCTTATGCTCGGGAACACTAGACAGCACTTCCACCACACTTGGAGGCTATTTTAAACACCAACATCATGAACTAAAAGCACAACAATTTTTAAAAATGGCACTAAATATATCCCCCAAAAGGATGCCTATTTACAGTGTAACCACTGAAACATAAAACCAGAGTCTCACTTTGTTTGACCTCAGGTGGGACACTGGAATATCAATTTTTTTTACTGGTCTGCACATTTTGTAAACAACTGAAAAAACACTACAAACACTGATTTTTGGGTTACAAATAAATTTTTGCGAGTAAGCAAATTCATAGATACAGGATCCACTAATAATAAGGATCAACTATACAGCCAAAAAATTATATAGCCTGATTTTTGCCCATAAGAAGGTTTTATACTACTTAAAAAATGATAATTTCTATATTATAAGAAAAATTTTCAGAGAAGAAAAAAAGTAGAAAAGTTTCTCAACTTGTTTTGACCTTGATAACAAAACTAGTTACAGAAGGAAAATTATAGGACAATTCACTTAATAAAATAGAGGGCAAATTCTAAATAACATATTAGCAAACCAACCAGAAAATCATTCAGATAACCAAGTAGGTATAAAAAGAGACAGTAGTTTAATAGTAGAAAATAATAAAGTGGTTCTGAGAAGTTAAAAAAAAAAACTAAGTTTTTTTCTTTTTCTTTCTTTCTTTCTTTCTTTTTTTTTCTGTTTACTGTCACACACTCAGTACAGCACAGAATGCTTCTGTGAGCAGGTGAATGGAAGTTTCTCCCCTCACACCAAGTTTATCAACAGACAAGTTGGGTGTCTTCTAATTCAATTCAATTCAATTCGAATCAATTCAATTCAATTCAATTCAAATCAATTCAATTCAATTCAGTTCAATTCTTGTACTGTCCACCTGGAGATAAGTCAGATCCCGCAGGTAAAGGGTTCAGTCCTTCAAGACTTTCCACTATTCAGATGCCAACCACAAGCTTTGGGTTGTGACCTATGATTTTGACCAATTGACTATAAATTGGGGTTGCACAATCTGCTCTTTAGGTTCAGTTAATTTGCTACAGCAGCTCACAGAACTCAGAGAAGCACTTTGCTGATGTGCACTGGTTTGCTAAAAAAAGAGGACACCAGAGGATGAGCAGCCAGATGAAGGAGATACATAAGGTGGGGCACGTGGGAAGGGACACAGAGCCTCCATGCCTCCTTCACGCATCCAGCGGTCCAGGCACCTCCGTGTTGTCAACGATCCAGAAGCTCTCTAAACCCTGATATCTTGAGTTTTTATGGCGATTTAATTACATGATTGATTAATCATTGTCCACTGGTGATCAGTTTGAACTTCAGCCCTTTTCCCTTTCCCAGAACTTGGACTAGGGCTGAAGTTTTAACCCTCTAATGACATGGTTGGTTCCCCTGACAACCAGCCCCCTATCCAGGAGCCCTCAGACACAAGTTCTCTTATTAACACACAAAACATACACATCACTTTGGAAATTCCAAGGGCTTTAGAAGCTGTGTTTCAGGAAACAGCAATGAAGAACAAACATATATATAACACTAGATAGTATATATACATACATATATATATGTATATATATATGGTGACCCCCCCAACCCGGAATTTATCTATCAAAAACTGTGTATTTATTCTTGCATGTTTAAAGTTCAGTCACCTTCAAAGTATTCTCCATTGATGCGATGCACCTATTGAGATGCTTTTTCCAATGCTCAAAACAGTTTTTGAACTTGTCAATTTTTACACCTTTTAGTACTTCGGCCCTGTTTTGTTTCACCTCTTCCACATCAGCAGAATGTTTCCCACTGAGGAGTTTTTTCAACTGGGAAAGCAAAAAAAAAAAAAAAAAAAAGTTACTTAGGGCAAGTTTTTGGTCAAAAACTGCTGAACACTCAAGAGTGGTGAGAGCAGGTATGCTCGTAAATCACCCATAATGAAATGGGCAAATAGTTGAAAGAATCTCAAAAAAAAAAATCGCTAAAGCCAAAAGCATCCTTTCACAACAATGCTAGCTGGCACACCACTGCTGATGAGTACCTAATACTTACATCTGTACTGTACAAGGGGCCCATCCTCCAAAATAATAATTCCTTGTTTTAGGGGGTATTCCCTTGTATATATGTATGTATGTATCTTATTTTAAATCACAGTGTTACAATGGTTTAAAGGAGAAAAACTATATCAGATTAAAGGAGAAAGACTATATCATCCTCTATAAATGCAGGAATAAATACAAAGATTTCATAAGACTCAACACCTTGTTGTCATTAAAAAACAAAATAAGGCCAGGGGTAATAGCTCAAACCTGTAATCCCAACACTCTGGGAGGCCGAGGTGAGAGGATTGCCTGAGCTCAGGGTTTCAAGCCAGCCCTGGCAACTTGGCGAGACCTCGTCTGTACAATAAATCAAAAAAATAAGTCGGGCATGGTAGCACGAATCTGTAGTTCCAGCTACTTGGAAGACTGAGGCAGAAGGATCGCCTGAGCCCAGCAGGTCAGGACTGCGGTGGCCATGAGTGTGCCACTGCACTCCAGCCTGGGTGATAGAGTGAAACTCTGACTTCAAACAAACAAACAAACAAACAAGACAAAATTTGCCTTTTGCTGCCTAGATCAGTGGTTCTCAAACTTTAGACACATCTAAGTCAGCTAGAAGGTTTTTAAAAGTAGACTATTCTGCCCCATCCCCAGCACTTTTCATTTAGTAGATCTGGAAAGAGTCCAGATAATCTTTTTCCAACAAGTTCCCAGCTAAAGTTGATTGTGGTGGTCCAGGAACTACATTCTGAGAACCACTGCTATAGGGGATGTAGGTCCAGTATGACTAATGGGTGTTATACTGGTGTTCTGATTTTTCAAGAGCAATCAGAATATAAAATATCCACTTAAAAAATCATCCAAATCAATCATATCTAAGGGCAATATCCGATATGTGTATATCTCTTAAAACTTTAGAAATGGATGTCTGTGGTTTGTAATTTCCCTGCCCACTTACCTCTGGCTCAGTTTACAGTATATTTAAGTTCTCTATAATTATCGTCTCCTTCAGACTTAATCATCAACTGCTTTATAATAATCAGTTTTGTATATGTGTAATTGGCTCCACATCAATGATTCTATTAGGCTTCCAACAGAAATTTACCTGTTCTGGGCCGTGCACTGTTTTCACATAATGCACCTTTTTATTCCTTTTTTAAAAAGAGCATATAATGATTTTTAAATAGAGAAAAATGATTCTTTTGATGTAGATTTTTGCTCAATGGAGTTAATGCTTCATTTTTATTCAGAGAAGAAAATGGTACATATTAGAAGTGGAAAATAACTCTGCATACAGGCATGATTTTCAGTTATTTATGTGGGAAGTCATGGGTGAGAATACAAGTATGTTAAAATGAAGACGCTTAATCGGTGCATTAATATATATTGTTTAAGAGACAGTCTCTCTCTGTGTTGCCCAGACTGATTGCAAACTCCTGAATTCAAGCAATCTTCCTGCGTTGGCCTCCTGAGGAGCTAGGACTAGAGGCATATGCCATTGCATCTGGATAATAATCTTTTCTTGAAGATAAATATGAATAGATTTTATTGTATGTTCATTCTTTTTCCTAGTCTTTTTTACTATAGATTTGTGGTTCCTGGTATCCAGGAATAGCATTTAGAGTAATATCCAGGCATTCCAAAGAGATAGTGTGGGTTTGGTTTCAAACCATCAAAATAAAAAGAATATCACAATAAAGTGAGTCACACAAATTTTTGGTTTGCCAGTGAATATAAAAGTTTTTTTTATGCTGTACTGTAGTCTATTAATTTGCAATAGTGTTATATCTTTAAAAGGTACATATCTTAATTTTAAAAATACTTTATTCCTAAAAATTGCTAATGATCATCTGAGGCTTCAATAAGTCCTAACCTTTTTTATTTTTCTTCTTTTTGAGTTGGAATCTCACTCTTGTTGCCCAGGCTGCAGTGCAGTGGAACGCTCACAGCCACCGCAGCCTCGACCTGCAGGACTTAGGTGATCCTTTAGCCTCAGTCTTCCAAGTAGTTGGAACTACAAATGCATGCCACAAGGCCCGGCTAGTTTTTGTGATTTATTGTAGAAATGAAGTCTCACCAAGTTGCCCACGCTGGTCTTGAACCCCTGGGCTCAGGCAATCCTCTCACCTCGGCCTTCTTTTGGGGCTTCCTCACCTTTCTCAGTCTTCATAGAACTGGAAAGAGTTAAGACCTTGCTCTGATTTAGGGTTTGGCTTAAGAGAATGTTATGATTAGTTTGACATTCTTTCCTCACCATTAAAATGTTCTATCAGTAATAAGACTGTTTTCCTTTCTTATCATTTGTGTAGTCATTGAAGTATCACTTTTAATTTTCTTCAAAAATGTTTCCTTTTCATTCACAACTTTGCTAACTGGCTCAAGAGGCTCAGCCTTTGGCCTGTCTCAGCTTTCTGCATGCCTTCCTCACTAAGCTTAAGTATTTTTGGCTTTTGAGTTAAAGAGTCGTGTGACTATTCCTTTCACGTGTACACTTAGAGATCATTGTACGGTTATTAACTGACCTAATTTTGGTACTTTTGTGTTTCATGGAATAGGAAGGTGCCAGGAGAGGGAGAGAGAGAGAGGGGAATCTGTCAGTGGAACAATCAGAACACTCACAACATTTATGAATTTAGTTTGTCATCTTATACGAGTGGGGTTTGTTATGCCCCAGAAAAATTACAATAGTAACATCAAAGGTTAATGATCACAGACCACATGACAGATGTATAATAATAATAATAAAGATTGAAACATTGTGAGAATTATCAAAATGTGACACAGAGACATGAAGTGAGTACATGGTGTTGGAAAAATGGTGCCTACAGTTTTCTTTGATGCAGAATTGTCACAAATCCTGAACCTAGAAAAATACACAATCTCTGCAAAGCACACTAAAGCAAGGCCCAACAAAATGAGATATTTCTGCATTTGCATAGGATAGCCAGGGAGAAAACATAAAAGTCTTTTTGTTCTCTGGCCACATGTAAGTTGATTTTTACATAATTGTTTTTGTTCTGAAGAAATTATGACCCCTGCACTTGTAAGCATATTTCCTATACTTAAATTAATATTAAAAAGGAAATAGTGATACTTGTAAACTTGTGTTACCAAAATTTTCCACAAATGCAAATAAGTACTTTTCTTTCAATTTCATCTTTTACATTGATCTTAAAAAATAATGGGTAACTTTTATGTGACAATAAGTGATTGGTGCATGACCATGTCCCACAATCTGCTTCAGCTTGGGAATGGGGTCGGGGTACAGCTGCTCAAAGGTGTCAAGGAAGGCATCAGACTAGGCTTCAAAATGGGCCATACCTTGAAGAAAACAGTTCCTGAAATCCAGAAATTTTAATGAATATGACAAAAATACTATAGTTTTGTGTCACTTAACAACAGCAATATGTTCTGAGAAAAGTGCCGTTAAGCAATTTTGCCATCGTTTGGAGAACGTCTTAGAAGGTACTTACACAAACCTAGATGGTGCAGCCTACTCCATATCTGGGCTATGAGTCTGGCCTGTTGTTCCTCAGCTACAGAGCTATATAGCACGTTAGTGTAGGCAATTGTAACACAATAATTATGTGTTTATCTAAACAGAGAAAGTATACAGCAAAAATACAGAGTAAAAGATTTTAAAATGGTACATCTGTATGGGGTTCTTACGATGGCTAGAGCTTGTGGGACTGGCAGTTGCACCGAGTCAGTAAGTGGTGAGTGAACGTGAAGGCCAAGGACATTACTGTACACTGGGCAGACTTTATAAACACTGAACACTTAGACCACACTAAATTTATTAAAAAATTTCTTTAATAATAAATTAAACTTAGCTTGCCATAACTTTTTTACTATATAATCTTTTTTATTTTTATTTTAATTAAAAAAAAATTTTTTTTTTGGTTTTTTTGACTTGGAGTCTCACTCCGTCGCCCAGACTGGAGTGCAGTGGCTGCTCCCGGCCACCTCAGCCTCGACCCGCTGGGCTCCGGCGATCCTTCTGCCTCAGCCTTCCAAGTAGCCGGAATGACAGGCACGCACTACCATGCCTGTCTGATTTTTTGATTTGTTGTTGAGATGAGGTCTCACCAAGTTGCCCAGGTGGGTCTCGAACCCGCGGGCTCAGGCATTCCACTCACCTCAGCCTCCCAAGGCGCGGGATTGCAGGCTGAGCCACCGAGCCCGGC
>CAUYQG010202890.1:0-31704 GCA_963574415.1 Tarsius wallacei | reverse complement strand
AAGCCCCTCCCTCCCCCTTAATATCTGACCATGGCTTGCCTGACACATCATACATACTTCTTTTTTCTTTTTTTTTGAGTTGGAGTCTCACTCTGTCGCCCAGACTGGAGTGCAGTGGCCGCTCCTGGCCACCACAGCCTCGACCTCCTGGGCTCCGGCGATCCTTCCACCTCAGCCTTCCAAGTACCTGGAACTATAGGCGGGCGCTACCACGCCCGGCTAATTTTTTGATTTATTGTAGAGATGAGGTCTCACCAAGTTGCCCAGGCGGGTCTCGAACCCGTGGGCTCAGGCAATCCACTCACCTCAGCCTCCCAAGGCGCAGGATTACAGGCTGAGCCACCGAGCCCGGCTTTCATACATACTTCTAAAGCCAGATCTTGCATCATTCATCCCCCAGCCTTAAATGTCCATGACCAGCATTGAAGGAAACTGAATTTGCAATGTCTAGTTTGGGCTTGATTTTGACTGTTGTTGCCCTCATAGGGTTCCTTGCAGTTTCCCCTTATTTATTCTGATTTTATCAGCTTACAGCTAACTACTGGCATATCTCATTGCTTGTATAATCTAACCCCTTGCTATAAAAGTATTCTCAGACATTGAATGTGAAATTAACATGGTGTGAGTACTCACTTTAGTGGTTTGATTTTGGGACCCAAGCTGCTGACACTGAACTGGTTACCGTCATTAATATTTAATATTAGGATATGGCATGTGAGCTATGTATGTATTCCAAATAGTCTACTTTAAGTTATTTATATTCTGAGAAGTATTTTTACAGCTCCTGTTTATAAAACATATTATCATAACAATTTTTAAAAATAATCTCTGTATACATTCTGAAACCTCTGACAATTTATTTCGGTATGAGAATTCAGATTGTACAAGTTCGTTTTTGGCTTAGATATGATTATGCCCATTATTTCTAAGTGTTTCCAGATTTATGATAGCATTTGAACTGTAATGACAATAGTGGTGCATATTATAGGATTCATTTCAGAGGTGGCACTTAACCAGCATTGCTGGTTAAGTCACAGGCTTTTGATTGCCTGAGCCTGGGGGTCTAACGAATACAAATGTGTTTCTCCTATTCACCTCACCACCCAGTACTCAGGGTCCCTGCTACCTAAAGAATCATGTCTATTATTGAGTAAAATGATAAGTGTGGCGTACAGCCTCTAAAATGGCCTCCAAGGATCCCTACCTCCTGGTATGCACATCCTTGTGTAATCCCCTCCTCTGGAGTTCAGGCAGGACTTAATGACTTGTTTGTAATGAATAGAATATGACAAATGTGATGCCACAGCAGTTCCAAGACTTGGTTATCAAAAGCCTATGACTTCCATCTTGGGAGCTCTTTTGCACACACTTTCTTGCTCTCTCTTGGATCATTTACTCTGGGGAAAGTGAGCAGACATCTACAAGGCTGCTCAGGCAGCCTGAGGAGAGATTTATGTGGTAGAAGCATTGGTCAACAGCCAGCAAGGAACTGAGGTCTGCCAACAACCACATACGTGATCTTGGAAGTGAATCCTTCAGCTTGAGATGAAGTCATCAGTCAAGTCTTGAGTCAGGTCGTCTTGAGATGACTATAGCCCTCACTGACAGCTTCACTGTAGTATCACGAGACAACTTGAGCCAGAGACACTTAGTTACATTCTGATCAGCAGAAACTATGAGATAATAAATGCTCATTGTTTTCAGTCACTTAAGTTTGGGGGGATTTTGATGCACACCTATGGATAACCAATGCAATGAGAAAACGTATTCACACTAAAATGCTATTGCCTTCTTGTGTAAAGCTTTCCAGGATATTTAATTTCTCAGGGATTTATGAGAATACAGTGCTTAACCCTAAGTAAAAGTGTCTCGTAATGTTTAACACTACTCCCTATTGTTTGGGCCTTCTAGAATGCCCACAATTGCGTCATTCCTACATTGGAGAATTCTTCTGAGATGAGGAAAGTACAGGTGACACAAATTGTCAGTTCACAAATTACCGTTTTAAATATATAGTGACTTCAACAAACATGTACAATATAAATACTCAAAGTCTCCACCACCAACCACTGGGGAGAGGAGAACCTCTTCAGTAAATGGTGCTGGGAAAACTGGCTGACCCCACGTGCAGAAGATTGAAACAGGACCCCTACCCATCACCGTACGTAAAAATCAACTCCAAACAGATCAAAGACTTAAACATTCAACCTCAAACGTGAAGAATCTTAGAAAACACAGGAGACACACTTACGGAATCAGAACGGCAACCAAATCCTGATCAAAATTCCAAATGCCCTTGCCATAAGAGATAAGATAGAAAGTGGGACCTCATCAAACTGAAAACCTTCTGCAAAGCAAAAGAAACCATCAAGAGAGGAGGGAGATAACCTATTTTTTTTTTTTTTAACTTTTTTTTTAGTTGGAGTCTCACTCTTGTCACCCAAGCTAGAGTGCAGTGGCACACTCATGGCCACCACAGCCTCCACCTGCTGGACTTAGGCAATCCCTCCGCCTCAGCCTTCCAAGTAGCTGGAACTACAGACGCACGCCACCACGCCCGGCTAGTGTTTGTGATTTAATGTATAGACAAGGTCTCACCAAGTTGTCCAGGCTGATCTCAAACCCCCAGGCTCAGGCAATCCTCTCGCCTCGGCCTCCCAAAGTGCTGGGATGACAGGCTAAGCCACCACACCCAGCCAGTGTTTTTTTTTTTTTTTAATTTTGGGGTTGTGGGTGCAAGTGAGAATTTACTAAGGTTGCATGTAGGTGCATTTGGGCTTCTGACTGCCCCTCTCTCCCTCGACAGTGGACCAGGTACTCAGTGTGTTGTCACGTGTCCCCCCTTATTTCCCTAGCAGTGTCCAGCATCTGCCAACCTCACCCTTGTGCTAGTGTGACTAGCATTCAGGGCCCACTTAGCAGTGAGAACATGTGGTATTCAGTTCTTTGTTTCTGCAATAGTTCACTTAGGATGATGGTATTCAGCTGCATACAAGTTGCTGCAAAGACCATGATTTTGTTCTTCTTCATGGTTGCATAATATTCTAATATTCCATCGTGTATAAGTACCTCATTTTCTTTATCCGGTCCACTTTTGATGGGCATAGGGCTTAGCTACATGTATTCACTTTTGTGAACAATGCGTGTGCAGGTGTCTTTTTTGCAGAGCAATTTATGTTCCTCTGGGTATATTGCCAGGAGGGGGATTGCTGGATCATTTGGAAGCTCGATGTTTAGTCCTTTGAGAAATCACCACACTGCTTTCCATAGAGGTTGAACTAGCTTACATTCCTACCAACAGCTTAGAAGTGTCCCTTTTCTCTGTAGCCATACCAGCACCTGCTGTTTTTTGACTGATTAATGATAGCCAACCTTACCAGTGTTAGGTAGTATCTCATTGTGGTTTTTATTTGCATTTTTCTGATGATGAGTTAAGCTGAGCAATTTTTCATGTGTTTATTGGATGCTTGTATGTCTTCCTTTGAGAAGTATCTCCATGTCCTTTGCCTACTTTTTAATGGGGCTGTTTTTTTCCTTTCACTTTGTTTTAGTTCCTTGTAGATCCTGGATGTAAGGTTTTTGTCTGATGCATAGCTTGGGTTGTCTTTTTACTCTTTTGATGATTTCTTTTTCTGTGCAAAAACTTTTCACTTTGATAAGTTCACATCTGTCTCTCCTAGCTTTTGTTGCAATTACTTTTGAGGACTTGATCATGAATTCATTGTCTAATCTCGTATCCAGAAGGGTATTCACTAGGCTTTCTTCTAAGATTCTTATAGTTTATAAAATCAATGCACAAAAGGCAGTGGCATTTCTACACACCAACAACAAACAGGCTGAGAACCAAATTAAAAATATAGATCCAGATACACTAGCCACAAAAAAATTTGAAATACTTTAGCAACCCCTTAATCAGAGAAGTGAAAGACCTGTACAACGAGAACTACAAAGCACTGTTCAAAAGAAATCAAGGATGATACAAACAAGTGGAAAACAGCCCATGCTCATGGATTGGAAGAATCAATATTGTCAACATGTCCATCCAACCTGGAGCCATCTACAGATTCAATGCAATCCCTATCAAACTGCCAACATCATTTTTCACAGACCTAGAAAAGACAATACAGAAATTCATATGGAAGCAAAGAGAAAAATGCAAATAGCCAAAGCAATCTTTAGCAAAAGGAACAAAGTTGGATGTATCACAACTCCAGACTTTAAACTATATTACAAGGCTACAGTAATCAAGATGGCAAGGTATTAGTACAGAAATAGGCACATAGACCAAATGGAATAGGACAGAGAATACGGAAATAAAAACTCGGTCCTTCAACCATCTCATCTTTGACAAAGCCATCAATAACAAACATTGGGAAAAGGAAGCTAGCAAATGGTGCTAGGAAAACTGGCTAGCCACACACAGAAGAATGAAATTGGACCCCTGCCTATCACCATATACAAAAATCAACTCAAAGTGAATCAAAGACTCAATAATTATTTTAAACATAAAAATACTAATTCTGTAATCAAAAAACACAGAGTGGCTTAATGGATTTAAAGGAGACTCAACTATATGTTGCCTACAAAGACTGACTTTAGTTTTAAGGACACAACTGACTGAAAGTGAAGGGATGGAAAAAGAGATACCGTGCAAATGGAAATCAATTTTAAGTCAAAAACTAAAAGTAGACAAAGAAGGTCATTTTATAATGATAAGGGGATCAAATCATCAAGAAGATGTAACGACTGTAAATATGTATATGCACCCAACATCAGAGCGCCTAAATATATAAAGCAAATATTAACAGAACGAAAGGGAACAAAAAGACAGCAATACAATAATAGCAGTTCATCCAGACAGAAAATCAGTAAAAAAATCACTGGACTTTTACACTTTAGACCAAATCACCTAAATTACATACACATCCATCTGCGGCAGAATACACATTATTTTTAATGCACATGGAACACTTTCCAGGATAGATCATGTGTTATGTCATGAAACAAGCCTTAACAAACTTAAGAAAACTGAAATATCATTAAATATATTTTCTGACTACAATGGCATAAATCTGTATATCAATAAAGGAGGAAACTCAAAAATTGACAAACATATAGAAATTAAACAGCACTTTTTCCTGAACAACAAATAAGTCAAAGAAAATATCAAAAGAGAAATTAAAAATGTATTTCTTTATTTCTTTTTTTGTCAAAAGAGAAAAAAAATGAAAATGGAAGCAGAGCAGACTGAAGCCTATGAGATACAAGCAAAAGCGATGCCAAAAGGGAAGTTTGTGGTGATAAATACCTACATTAAGGGAAAAAAAAAAAGAAAGAAAAATCTCGAATGAACAGCCTAGCATTATATCTCAAGGGGCTGAAAAGAACAAACCAAGCCCAGAGTTAGCAGAAGAAAAGGAATAACAAATATCAGAGGAAACAAAATCAATAAAATAGAAACTAGAAAAACAATAGAAACAATTGATGAAAGTAAGAGTTGGGTTTTTTAAAATATAAACAAAACGGACAACTCTTTAGCTATGCTTAAAAAAAGAGAAGACAAAATCAAGAATAAGAGACATTACAACTAATACTGCAGAAATACAAAAGACCATAAGAGACTACTATGAACAACTATATGCCAACAAATTGGATTCTCAGAAAAAAACGGACAAATTCTTAGAAATATACAAGCCCCTACCAAGACTAAATTATGAAGAAATTGAATATCTGAACTGACCAATAATAAGAAAACTGAATCAGTCATTTTTTTAAGATCTCCTATCAAAGACAGTTCAGGAATAGGTGACATCATTGGTGAACTGTACAAAACATTTAAAGAAGAGTTAATACCAGTCTATCTTAAATGTCCAAAAAAAAAAAAAAAAAACTGAAGCGAAAATACCTCCAAACACATTTTACAAGGCCAGCCTTACCCTAAGGCCAAAGCCAGGCAAGGACATGACAAGAGAAGAAAATTAAAGGCCAGGGTGTGGTGACTCACACTTGCAATCTCAGCGCTTTGGAAACCTGAGGTGGGAGGATTACTTGAGCTCAAGAGTTTAAGACCAGCCTGGGCACATGGCAAGACATCATCTCTATTTTTTAAAAAAATTCAAAAAATTAACTGGTTGCAGTGGCCCCTGCCTGCAGTCTCGGTTACTCAGTAGGCTGAGATGAAAGGATCGCCTGAGCCCAGGCGGTTGAGGCTGTGGTAAGCGATGATCATGCCACCGCACTTCAGTCTGGACAACAGAGTGAGATCCTGACTTAAAAAAAAAAAATTGCAGGCCAGTTTTCTTAGTGAACTTAGATACAAAATCCCCAACAAAATATAAGCAAACTGAATTCAACACCATGTTAAAAGGATCATACACTATGATCAAGTGAGTTTTATTTCTGAGATGCAAGAGGGTTTAACATATGTAAGTCAAAAAATAGGATACTTCACATTAACAAGTGAAGGACAAAAACCACATCTTCCTCTCAATAGATGCATAAAAAGCATTAAACAAAATCAACATCCTTTCACAATTAAAAAAAAACCTCTCAAATTAAATACAGAAGAGCCCATATCTAATATCATACTCCAGGTTAAAAGCTGAAAGGTTTTCTTTTTTTAGTTTTTGTTTGCTTGTTTGTTTGGTTGGTTATTTGTTTAATTTATTGTAGAGACGAGGTCTTGCCAAGTTGCCCGGGCTGGTCTCGAACCCCTGGGCTCAGGCAATCCTCTCGCCTCTGCCTCCCGAAGTGCTGGGATTATAGGTGTGAGCCACCACGCCCGGTCTGAAGGGTTTTCTTGTAGAAACAGGACAAAGATGCTCATTCTTGCCGCTTCTAATCCATATAGTCCTGGAAGGTCTAGTTAGAGCAACTGGGGGTGGGTGGGAAGAAATAAAAGGCATACAAATCAGAAAGAAAGAAGTTAAGTTGTTAAGTTGTCCCTGTTTGCAGATGACATGATCCATATATAAAAAGCACAAAAATTTTACCAAAAAAGAGTAAAACTAATAAATGAATTTAGTAAAATCGCAAGATACAAAAGCAACTTACAAAAATCAGTTGTGTTTCTATACACTAACAATTAACTATACAAAAAATTAAGAAAACAATTTTATTTGCAATAGTATTTTTTTAAAAATACGATATTTAGGAAGAAATTCAGCCAAGGAGGTAAGAGATCTAAAAACTATAAAACATTGATGAAAGAAATTGAGGAAGATACAGATAAGCGGAAAAATATCCCATGGTGACACTTAATTTTATGTGTCATCTTGCCAGAGATGGGGGTGTCCAGCCAGCTGCAAATCATTATTTTTGGATGTGTCGGTGAGTATGTTTCATAGGTGCCCAAATAAAATAAAAAGGAGGAAGGGTCTTGCTATTTGTTTTCTGTTTGCCACTCTGTTTTTCCTCCTCTATTCCTCCTTATTTAGGATTAACTGAATAGCATTCAAAGCGTTTTAATTCCTTTTGACTATTTGGGTATAACTTTCTCTTCTCTTTAAATTGCTGCCTTAGAGATTAAACTGTGTACCTTTAATTTGTCGTGATATTCTTAGAATTAATATTGTACTGCTTTTTGTAAAATGTAAGAATGTTACAGCAATATCATCTCATTTACTCCCTTCTCTGTGCTGTGGTTTTCATGTATTTTAGATCTTCATATATTACAAATTTCATTTTACTTGATTTTATATTTTACACAAATTTCTAAATTTCCAGTGTTCTTTGTTCCCACCTGTAGATGGAATTTTCCATGTAGCGTAATTCTCTCTGGTAATAAATCCCTTTATATTTCATATGATGCCAATCTACTGGTGAAAAATTTTCTCAGTTTTTACTTATCTGAAAAAACTTATTTTTGAAGTCTATTTTCACTGGATATAAAACCCTGCGTTGGCCTTTTCTTTTCTTTCTTTCTTCTTCAACTACTTTAAAGATGTCATTCCTATATTCCGTACTCTGGTCTCTACTGGTTCTGAGAAGTCAGCTCTCAGTCACATTATTGCTACCTTCTATGCAACAAATCAAGTCTGTTTGCATTCAAGATTTTCAATCACTAATTTTCAGTAGTTTGACTATGATAGGTCTGAGAATGATATTCTCCATATATTTTTAATTTGGATTTGCTGCGTTTCTTGAATCTATAAATTCATATGTTTTTAGCCATCACTTTTTAAAGAACTTTTTCTAGCCATTTTCTCTTTCTTTCTCCTCTTTTTGTGAGACTACAATTATATATATTTTATGTTTTTGTGACAACGTTCCACAGGCTTCTAAAGCTCTGTTCACTTACTTTTTTTATTCCCTGTTCTTTCCATTCTTCAAAGAAACTCATAGATATTAACCAACTTGTAAGTTCAGACTTGTCCTTTTGTCATGTCCAAGCTGCTATTGAGTCCATGTCATGAATTTTTATTTTCAATTTGCATATATTACTCATATTATTTTTATTATATGTCATTTTTTAAGAATCTCTAATGAGATTTTCTATTCAATTTGAACATATGTTATCATTGTAGTCTAGGGTCTAGTCAGCAAGTAGAAAACTCACCAACAATTAGAACAGGAAAAATGAAATTTCAAGAATTATGAACTACTAAGAGATAAAGAGAACTCCCAGGGATATATAAATAGCCAATATGGAGAGCAAACACTGTCTCCAGGGCTGAGGCAGAGTAACTCAAGAATGAAGAAACATGGAACAGGCCAAGGTGGGAGGAGAGCTGGATCCTAGGAGTTCAAGACCAGGCTGAGCAACACAGGAGACCTCATCTCTACAAAATGTCAAAAAATCAGCTGGGTGTGACGGTGCATGCCTGTAGTCCCAGTCATTCAGGAGGCCAAGGTGAGAAAATTGCTTCAGCCTGAGAGGTCCAGGTTGTGGTGAGCCATGATTGTGCCACTGCACTCAAGTGATACAATGAGACCCCAACTCGAAAGGAAGGAAGGAAGGAAGAAAAGAAGGAAGGAAAAGAAAGGAAAGAAAAAAGAAAAGAAAAAGAAACATGAAAAAAAGTCCCTTCCATCCCCAAAGCTGAGACTCAGATGTCATTGTAGAGGGTGTAACTGTGGCCCACTGGATGGCAGGGAAGTTCATGATGTATTTCCGGTAGAGAAGGTTAACAGAAAATCACCTGCTGGGATGCCCAACCCCGTGGCAAGATTCCTGGGAAGATGCCTGGCTAAAGTGTTGCTGAACTCACTGAAAAGCCACCTTCTGGGTATAACAATCTACAGAATATCTCACACTCAGGAGACAGAACTTTTTGAAAATGAAAACACATCGGAACAAGGAAGAGAAGTCACTTCCTCTTGTAGTGCTCCTTCAGCACTTCTTATTAACAAATACATTGTGACAGCTGACAAAAGAGAAATGGTTATAGACTCCATCCATAGGCTTGGAGCTGAGAAAAACCTATAACTGCCCATTTGAACATAGTTGTAATAGCTGCTTAAAAATAGTCTGCTAGGTCCAACATCTATGTCATCCTAGGGTTGATTTCTTTTGACTCATTTTTCTCTTGAATCTGAGTCCCGCTTTCCTGTTTCTTAGCATGCTGACTAATTATTAATTTGTACTGGACATTGAGGATGATATTGTGCAGGAATTCTGAATTCTGTTATCATCTTCTGGATGGTATTGATTTTTTATAACAGGCAGTTAAATTATTGGCTGATCACATTGAACTTGTAGAGGTTTGGTTTTACACATTTTGGGGTGGGTCCCGTGGTTTTTGCTGAGACCTAGAGTGAATCCTCTAGGGTCAGATTCTGGAAGTCTTTACCCCACAGCATGAAAGTAGTGGGGTTTCCATGAACAGCTAGAGTTTACCAAGTTTTTTCAACATGGCCAGACTCAAATTCCAAACTCTGTCTCCCTTACAGAGGGCAACAACTGAAACCGCTTTCAACATTTCTGCCGTTGCTTTCTACTGGGTTCCTTGGAGTTTCTCTCTGCAAATGCATATTCGAGGTGAGCCAAGGATTTAAGGAGGGTTTATGCACAGATTCGGGGACTCTTTCTTCCATGACTTCCTTCTTGCCAGGATTTATCCACTCAGTTTCCAACTCCGCAGGCAGTCCTCAGTTTCTCCTTCTGGCATCTCAAGTCAATAACACAACAGTTTTCAGCTTCTTTCCAGCTGTTCTGTGCCTTTCATGCTAGCCAGTTCCCTCAGAGAAAAAGCGATATCTTATCCACTTTGAGAGTCATATCCTTTAGAGATTCTGCCCTGCCTTTTGTTACTCGCAAGTTTCTGAAACAAACTACTCTTCTTCCACGGCTGGTATCAGAACCACACAAGATGATTTTTAAGGGACATTCTCACCTGAAGGACTTTGGATACAACTTTGACTGTATCACACAGAAACGACCCTGTGTGTTTATTGAGAGAGTTATAAGTTGTCATTTTAGTACAATGTGTACTGTATTTCAGTAATACTGACTGTAGTTCTAGACACAATATTAATTATACTGGGCTATGATAAATTGGAAAAACAGAACAAAGGTAGCTGCGTAGGAATTTGCCTGATTCCCTCTTTCAGAATCAGCATAGGATATTATGTCTTAACCCGGGCATGGTGGCTCACACCTTTAATCCCAGTACTTTGGGAGGCTGAGGTGAGAGGATTGCCTGAGCCCATGAGGTCGAGACTAGCCAGGACAACATGGCGAGACCTCGTCTCTACATAAAAATCAAAAAATTCACCGGGCATGGTGGTGCATGCCTGTAGTTCCAGCTACTTGGAAGGCTGAAGCGGAAGGATCGCCTGAACCCAGTAGGTCAAGTCTGCGTTGGCCATGAGCGTGCCACTGCACTCCAGCCTGGGTGACAGAGTGAGACCCCAACTCACGAAAAAAAAAGGAATATTATGTCTTTATAATAAGTAACGGTTTAGTCAATGAAGCATGCTTATAAAATGTGCATGTACACAAAAGAGACCAGCACGGCATAGGATTCATACAGTTCCTGAATGTGCACTGTGTTCCTTTGGAAACACACGAACGCTTCTTCCTGGGTAGATTATTTGCTCCAACACACTGTTGAACATGGATGATCTCCTGGGCAAAGCAGCAGGTCACATAGCACAGCTGGCAGTAGAGAAATAATTGGGGGAAGAATTTATAGCTCAGTAACAATCAGACCTCTTCAGTGGACTGTTTCTTTCTTCTCTCATTAACTTGTCTGAAATTCTATTTCTTTGCAACTACAAGCTGCACATAGCTTCATCCTTGTTCAGAAAAACCTTGAATAAATCTTGTCTTGGGTAAACTTAATCTTGCTGTAAAAAAAAAAAAAAAAAAGAGGGGGTGGTTGATAACAAGAGCAGCTCCTCCATGAAATGGTGAAGAGGCGTCCAGAGTCTGCAGTGAGAAATGCTCAGAGGTCGCCTGTCCATGTTCCTTTTCCTCTGCCTTTTAAGTACTTCTATCGCTTTGCTTTTCTTAATGCCAGAGAAAAATCTTACACACTGCAAAAGAAAAAAAAAATCCAGAAAACTTTTGACATGAAAATACAAAGAACCAGGTGCAGTGGCTCATGTCTGTCATCCCAGCACTTTGGGAGGTGTAGGCAAGGGGACTGCCTGAGCCTGAGGGTTCAAGACCAGCCTGAGCAACTTGGCAAGACCTCGTCTCTACAACAAATCAAAAAATTGGCTGGGCGTGGTGGCGCACGTCTGTAGTTCCAGCTACTTGGAAGGTTGAGGCGGAAGGGTCGCCTGAGTCCAGCAGGTCGAGGCTGCGGTGGCTGAGAGCGTGCCACTGCCCTCCAGCCTGGGTGACAGAGTGAGACTCCAACTCAAAAAAAAAGAAAATATGAAGAAAAAAATTTCAAACACCATTGACCACACCACCTAAAAATAGTTATTATAAATGTTTTGCTATTGTAAACTACACACACACACACACACACACACACACACACAGTAGCGGCACTTACCTCTTTACCCAAATGTACATCTGTACCATTAGTTTTAGTGGCAGCATGTTGTATGTATGCATGTACGCACATACTTTTAAACATAACCCTTATATTATCAATCTTCTACTAATGGGTATTAAGTACATTAGATTATTTTGTTCTTGAATGATGCTAAGATGAGCATCGTGAATTATTTCTGCATTATTTTTACATGTTCCTAGAAGTGAAATTGTTGTGTCAAAGGATATAGGCATACTTAAAACTTTTCATGGATATTGACATGGACGCTTCCAGATAGAATATACCAATGTCTTACTCCCACTCTGATGGGAGAAATTTCTTCAACCATGATGTGTATTATGCCTAAAAATTTGAGTACAGGCAATAGCAAGAGTGATAATAAAAGCTAACCTATTTGAAGCACTTGCTATGTATCAGTGTCTGTTCAGAAGCCCATCACATGCATGTGCTCATTTAAATGTAAGGCAATTCTACAGTGTAGAAACTATGATTATTGTGCATTCTATAATGTACTGTGTATTCTATAATGTATCCTATAATGTATGATTATTATGTATTCTATAATGTAGGGACTATGATTATTATGTATAATGTGTTATTATATATTAATGTAAGCACTATGATTATTATGATTATTAAATGTAAGGTAATTCTATAATGTAAGGACTATGATTATTATGTATTCTGTTATGTATTATGTATTCTATAATGTAGGGACTATGATTATTATGTATTATTATGTATTAATGTAGGGACTATTAATATGATTATTAAATGTAAGGCAATTCTATAATGTAGGAACTATGATTATTATGTATTCTATAATGTATGATTATTATGTATTCTGTAATGTAGGGACTATGATTATTATGTGTTATTATGTATTAATGTAAGAACTATGATTATTATGATCATTAAATGTAAGGCAATTCTATAATGGAGGGACTATGATTATTATTCCTTGTACTGAAACACGAGGAAACAACTAGTCAGGTCAACAACGAGTAAAGGTAATGTCCGAATCGGATCTCAAGCAGTTCTGATCTCGCAGACTAACCTTTTATTTTTTTTTTTTTTTTTTTTTTTTTTTTTTTTGAGTTAGAGTCTCACTCTGTCGCCCAGACTGGAGTGCAGTGGCCGCTCCCGGCCACCGCAGCCTCGACCCGCTGGGCTCCGGCGATCCTTCCACCTCAGTCTTCCAAGTAGCTGGAACTACAGGCGCGCGCTACCACGCCCAGCTGATTTTTTTTTTTTGATTTATTGTAGAGATGAGGTTTCGCCTGCCCAGGCGGGTCTCGAACCCGCGGGCTCAGGCAATCCACTCACCTAAGCCTCCCAAGGCGCGGGATTACAGGCTGAGCCACCGAGCCCGGCTGCAGACTAACCTTTTAAAGGAGTCTCGGGAAAAACTGGCGTAACGAGGGAGTCACAGGAGGCCCTTGGTGAGAGAGCACTCGCGACCTCCCTGCTTGCTTGCAGGACACACCTTTCTCGGCCTCCCTCCTATTTTGTGGGCAGTTCTTCCGTAAGGCTTGTGCTGGCTCCTCCCCTGATTGGTTCCTAAATGCCGCGGTACTCAAGGCTGAGACCTGGACTTGGATCACTTTTACATAACATCTTAGGTGATCCCCCCCTGTTACAGGCTGAAAAGAGGCCATTTTGGTTATGTGAAAATAGTCATTTAGAAAAGACTTGTATCAAGCTGAGTTGGGCTAAACGTAGGACAAGTGAACAGCTTTCCCTGTCCCCCCTTCACTGCCCTTGGACCTATTAACTGCTGCTGGCACTGAAGGAAGCATCACCATCTTCGCTGGGCCCCCCGATAGCAGGAGACACACACAAGAAGACCACATGTCCCTGGAAAAGCCTCCACCGGGCCTGGGTAGATAAGAAATAGGCTCTGCTGAAGCTTTCTAAAACCCAGAAATGTATCTGTTCCCTTAGTCTCTACATGACAACTGCTTTCTTTCATGTCTTTGTATTCATTTTACAGAGAGTCTAACCAAGGCTTGTGAACCCAAACTCCTGAAATAAGCGAAAAAACTGTAACCAACTGGAAAGTACGCAGCCCCGAGTTGTTCAAGGTAATTGTAACTTAGAAGAATGGCAGGACTGATGTAATCTGAGCACCGGTTTGTGACAGAAACTGTTTGGGGTCTAAACACTGGTTGAGAAAGAAATTGAGTAATGGTCATAAGACATGTAGTCCTGGCTGGGTGCGGTGGCTCACGCTTATAATCCCAGCACTTTGGGAGGCCGAGGTGAGAGGATTGCCTGAGAGCGGGAATTCGAGACCAGCCTGGGTGACTTGGCGAGACTTCATCTCTACAATAAATTAAAAAATTAGCCGGGCGTGGTGGCGTGTGCCTGTAGTTCCAGCTACTTGGAAGGCTGAGGCGGAAGGATCTTCTGAGCCCAGCGGGTCAAGACTGTGGCGGCCATGAGCATGCCACCGCACTCAAGCCTGGGTAACAGAATGAGACTCTTGACCCCAAAGAAAAAAAAAAGACATGTAGTTATTATTAACCAATAGTTGGAAAAAGATAAGTAACTATGTTTTATTATAAATACTGAATGAAAACGCTGCTTAAATGAACAGAATTTTGGTGGTTGCATGGCCTATTCCCTGACCCCGTGGTATCAGAATAAAACTTACCTCTCCCAACTTTCTGCCTCTCATATTCGATTGACTGTGAGGGAAGCGGCCAATTGTTGGTTCAGGCCTTAACACCCCAGTCTTATTACTTTAAAGATTCCATAAAGGCAACGACTCCCACCCTGTCTCGACAGTCCTGACCTTCCTCAGACTCATACATGTAACCACCTTCTTCTCAGCCCCACTGGGAGGCTTAATCAGTATCTCACATCGAAGATGGCCAGAGAGAACTCATAAGGTTTCCCGATCTTGCTCTTCAAGTGTTTTCCACATCTTAGTAAATGATATCACTAGAGTCAAGTTGCTCAGGTCAAGAATCTCAGGGACCGTGATTTCTTTTTTTTCTCTCTTACCTCTGCACCCATTCTATGAGGAACTTCTGTCTGCTCTACCTCCAGAATAAACCTCAAATCCACCCTTCTCTCCTTGTCTTCACAATCACTCTCTTAGCTCAAGCTACTGTCAGGTCTAACAGTCACCCTACACTCCCTATAACCAATTACCCATGCACATCAGGAGTCATCTTTTACAAACGTAAATCTGATTCTATTTCACCATGACTTAAAATTGTCAGTGGCTTCCCAGTCGATTTAGAAATCCAAAACCTCACTTCAGTGTACAATCTCTCACCACAAGGCTCTTGCCTACATCTTTTGTGTTGGGTCCTGCTGTCCCTGGCCACTGTGCTACTGACATGTCACTCTCCTTTCTGCTATTTGAAGAAGCCAACTCATCTCCAAGGACATACCTTAGCTGTTCTCTTTGCTAGGAAGGCTTACCTAAAATGTGGTGGTTCTCAATCAGAGGTAATTTTGCCCCCAAGGGGATATTTGACATCTTTCCAGACACTTCCGTCATGGCTAAGGAGGGGCTTCTGGTTTCTTGTACTAGAGACTAGGGATGTCGCCAAGCATATAATCGTGCACAAAACAGCCCCCCACACAAAGAGTTATCTGATCCAAAATTTTCAGAGGGAGGAGGCTGAAAAACCTCACCTTTATCAACGCCTGACTGGCACTTGGTTATTTTTAGATCGCAGTATATATTTGAATTCTTCAGAGGCCCTTCCTGATCACTTAAACCTAAGTCACTCACTATTACAATAGTTTAGCTCCCTACAATGTGTTTTATGATTCCCTGATTGTTTTCAGTGTGTTCATACTGGCTCATTGTGTATTTCTCTAGGTTATAAATGACATGAGAGTAAGGATATTCTTGTGAAACACTGGATCCCAAACACCAAGGACAGTGTCTGGCGCAAAGAAAGGCTTCCTAAAGAGTAGCAGTGGGAATGAAAACCTCAGATTGTGATGGTCATTTTTTAGTGGTGAGGGTAAGAATATTAGCCACTATACTTGCAATTCCTACTAGAAACCTAGGGGTCAGTGCAGGTCAGACACTAGGACAGAGGGGCGAGCTTGGAGGGTGGGTGGGATGGGCTAGGACAACCACCTGACAAAGTACAATTTCAGAAAAGTGAAATGTTCGTAAGATCCCTTCCCCTCTCCCCACCCTCACTGCCCCTGACAATCCCATCCTTAGCTTCCATTTCGCAAGGGGCTCGAAGCCCTAAGAAATGGAAGCCCTAGTTCACCACTGATCGAGATTCCCACCCAAATTACCTCCGGCACTGACAAAGTTAGGATCTGCACCTGTAATCTAAATGGTCTTAGACCTGTACCAGAATGTTCTCTGAGAAGAAGAGAGCACAGCTGGAGTGTGTGAAGGAGACTGACATCAGTGAGATTAAAGAATCTTCTCCTAAAATACAGTACTCGTTAGACACCCTATAATTAATATTTCAATCAAATCCATCAATCAAATATTCACACTAGTATTGTTAGCTGTTCTATCTTCAGATAATCGCTCTCAGAGAGGCAGACCGGGGCTGAGGGTAGATAAAACGTGAACGAGGTCTAGACAAAGAGACATGTCAAGCATGGGATCAGGGCCAGTTGTAGGTGATAGAACAGCTCGTCCCCAGGGGCTTGGGGACAGATAACAGGAACTGTCCCAAGCAAGGGCCTGCTGTCACAGATGCAGAGTGGAATGCCTGTGAATGGATGTCCTGAAGTGGAGCCAATACCCATTGATGGGACTTCAGACCAGGGAGCAAGGCACCAAGTAGTAAAGAGGCAGGCCCGGGCCAGGATCCACCCCAAGAGTTGTGGGATCTGAGGGGTGATGGTGACGGGTAGGGTGAGTAAAAACAAGGCCCAGCCTGAGTTCTGTCAATAGGTTCAATGCACATGTTACCAATGCAGGAACTCTGGCAGGAATGGAAAAATCCACGTGTGGGACTTTTCATAGGGAAAACACTAGACCGGCGCAGGAAGGGGTCAACACATTTGCTCTGTTTAGGGTGGTCTGGAGGCAGGCCTGGGTGAACAGTTTTCCTAAGAAGGCCAGCGTTGGACAGGGAGGGTCGACATTAGTCAGGGAGAGGTTGAAAGGAGTGCTTAAGGCCAACGTGGCAGAAACAAGTTTCTGACATCTATTCTTTCCATTCATAACAAAAGGACCCTAGTTCTATTTTGGGCAACAATAACTCTGGTTAAAAATCACATTTCTCAGCCTCCCTCTCAGCTCTGTGTAGCTAAGTTATATGCAACCCTCAGTGGTATGTAACTAAGATTTAACCACACTGATAGACTGTTCTGCAGGGATCCAGGAAGGCTAAGGGAGCTGTCTCGGGTGGAGCAATTCTTTTTCTCTGTCTGCCTTCCTCCTTTTGGTTAATGATGGCTAAAAGGTCTAGTAGCCATATTGGGCCATAAGGTGACTTTGAGACCAGATACCATGACTGGAAGCCATGAACTAAAAATTGTATAGCACAAAGATAAAAAGAATGTAGATCCAAAATGAACAGATAAACCTGCCCTACCCGTCATGGTATGCATTTCTCTAAATTTATCTTTTTTATAGAAAGAAAAAGAAAAATCTAGTTTGCTTTAGTCACTGTTAACCCTTGTCTGTTCCATCATATGCAGCTTCTCTTCATCTCAATTGATACAAAGAGTTGAAGAGTCAGGTGGGCACACTCTAGTGTGGCCAGCTTGATCCCATTTCCTAGTACTCATGTCCTGGAACAATTTCCTTCTCCTGAGTGTAGGTAGGACCTGTCACTTACTTCTCACTGGCAGGAAATGGCAAATGTGAAGGGATGTCATGCCAATGTTCACGTTAGGTACGTGAGACCACTGTTAGCCGATTCTAGAGATTAGGTCTTCCTGGCTTACTTTGAAGAAGTAGCCAGGCTGGAAGGTCCACAAGGCAAACAGCTGAGGATGGCCTCTGGGAGTGAGAATGGTCTTCACCCAACAGCCAGCAACAAACCAGGGTCCTCAATCCAACGATCACAAGGAAATGAATTCTGCCAACAACCTGAGCAGGCTTGGAAGTAAACACTTCCCCAGTCAGCCTTCAGATGTGAACACAACCCAGCTAACACCTTGATAGCAGCCTTTTGAGACCTAAGCAGAGAAACTGTTGTGAATGCCAGGGATTTGGCCTAGGACCAGTTGCTTGCCACACAGAAATCCAATCACTGAGACAACACTGCCAGAGAAGAAAGGCTTTATTTCAGGCAGTGTCCACCAAGAGATGGGACGGGAGACAAGTCTCCAACCCATCTCCTTCCCTCCCAGCTACAGTTAGGGGTTATATAAAACAGGAACGAGGGAGGGGGAAGGAAGAGAACTTAATCAATGGCAGGAGGTGCTCAGATGATGGGTCTGACGTCTCGCTGTAACCACGTGTGGGAAAACAGGAATTCTGAGTAAGAAAGATGTAACAGGCTGCAGGTGCAGCTCATTGTCCAGATGCAGAGATCTGGAAAGTTTCAGCTCCTTGATACCCAATGGTCAGCCTCCCGAAAAGGGACCCAGATAAGACAAATGTGAGCTTCTCAAGCTTCAGTTCTAGAGGACACTTGGGCCTGTTTCAAAACCAACTAAGCTGTTCCCAGACTTCTCACCCACAGAAACTGTGAGATAATAAATGTGTGTTGTATTAAGCTCCAGCATTTGTGGCAATTTGTTATGCAAAAGTATATTCCTAACACAAGGAATCTGAATTTAATCCCTAGATCTCAAATTTGTCATGGCTGTAGTTCATTTGACCCTACAGGTTCACCCCTCCATTGTTCTGGGAATGTATGCATGTGGAGTTCACAGTTACGTGACTGTAACAATAATGTCACATATATGAATGAACATCCAAAAGTAAAGGTGTGGAATACTCTCACATGCTCACTGCCTGCCCGCCTGGCACCTTCACCCAAGGCAGGCAGGAGACTCGTGAGGACCCATCCGGAATCCTCGACAACCACAGCCAGCTGGGACCCTCCTTTTACTGGTACGACGTCCCACACACACAGGGCAGATGAATGCACTTTTCTATATTTAAAGAGGAAGAAGCAGAAAGGATTCCCATCTGCTCAAAGATATGCTGAAGATTAAGCACATATTGAGACGCATGCGCTTTTTTGTATTTATAAAAGGAAGAGCCAGAAAAGAAAATATAACAGAGTCACATCTGCCCAAAGATGTGATAAAGTTTAAATAAACATTGAGATTCTTAGACAAAAGAGTGTCGTGCAACTACAGAACATTGTTATTAATTAGCATAGTTGTACATTTCAGGTTCCAAGAAGAGAAATATCTTGGAAGCAATTATGAAACTGTGTATAACATTTAGATTAAATAAACACTTCTCTTAAGAAATACAAAACACTGACTACATCCTTTGGTCTTTCAAATATGAGTAATCTGATCTGGTAGCCTCCCACTTATTAATCAGAGGCATTGAAAAATGTCAGATTACCTAATAAACACAGATTGCTTCTAACAATGCTATTTCAATCAAAGGCATTATATGACACCAAACATAATTGTTCTCTAGGTCATAAAAACTGGATAATATGTTATAGAAAGGATTAGAGAGGGAGACACCTCTTATCACCAAGGGTGTCTGAACAAAGCATATTTGTATACCTAATCCTTAACTGTACCCCACAATATGATAATAAAAAATACTGATTAAAAATAATAAAAAAATTAAAAAATAAAAAATAAAGGGTTAGAGAGAAAGCAGTTTCATCCACTTTCTTTTGAGTTAATAAATAGTAAATAAATACCAGCTAATAAAGCAGTATGGGTCAGCGTTTTCCCACAAGTTGTATTTTTGGTGATAGGGTATGGATGAGACTGATGTAGTTTATTTTTAAAATATATTTCCAAGCCGGGTTCAGTGGCTCAGCCTATAATCCCGCGCTTTGGAAGGCTGAGTGGATTGCCTGAGCCCGCGGGTTCGAGACCCGCCCGGGCAACTTGGCGAGACCTCATCTCCACAATAAATCAAAAAAAATCAGCCAGGCGTGGTACTGCGCGCCTGTAGTTCCAGCTACCTGGAAGGCTGAGGCGGAAGGATCGCCGGAGCCCAGCAGGGCGAGGCTGCGGTGACCGGGAGCGGCCACTGCACTCCAGTCTGGGTGACAGAATGAGACTCCAACTCAAAAAAAATTTTAAAAAATAAAATATATTTCCAGAAGTAGAATCTGTAAGTATGTCAATTACTTCCACGATGTCCCTATCAGAGACAAAACAGGTGAAGTACAAGTTGTCTGTTCAATACTTGCAACTAAAATAGACCTTTCAACACTCAACTTAACTATCCAGGTACAATTTTTTTTTTCAAACTAGGAATTGTATAAACTATGAGCTTGCCTCCAACATAAGACACATGATAGTCCTGGACTCCTCCATCTCCCAACCACACCAAAAGCAACAGGTAACTGGAAAATTTGGAATTGTGATCATTTAATATTCCGTATGACTTTTGGAAATACAATATTTTAACTGAAAAATACTTCAGCTAACAGTTGTAAATCTTAATTCTGTTTTATAAGCCTTGTAGTTACTAGGAAATTTTTGTATACTCTATCAATAGGTTATCTATCACGCTTAGCTGTCAGCAAGGGTATAAGTTGTTAACATTTCACATCTTCCCAGGAAGTTGTACGTTGGGAAGCGGAAGGGAAAGAATTTGGCAGATTGAGTTTTGTGTCGTTTGCCTCACACCAATATACCAATGGGATATAAGAGGACTATTACAAGAATTAAATTTCCTCATGCTTCTGAATTTTAAACAAATTATATACATGTAATCCTCATGTATTTTATGACAAATTATTTCAATTTCCTGAGCTTGAATATTTGACTACTCTTTGGCTTGATTATTTATGTTTCATAATTATCTATATTGATAGAATAATTCATTGTTAACTCAAGTGCTAAAGGTTCACAAAAAAGATCATGCCTAACTGGTCACACTAGCACAAGGGTGGAATCGACAGACACTGGACACTGCAGGGGGCTGGGGGGGTCATGTGGCAACATGCTGGGTACCTAGTCCACTACCAGGGGGAGAGAGGGCCAGCTAGAAGCCAGAACTTCACCCGCATGAGCTTACTTTTGCAATGAATCCCCACT
Source organism: Tarsius wallacei (assembly GCA_963574415.1). Taxonomy (NCBI): domain Eukaryota; kingdom Metazoa; phylum Chordata; class Mammalia; order Primates; family Tarsiidae; genus Tarsius; species Tarsius wallacei. Next base: position 10,606 of record CAUYQG010202890.1, on the reverse strand, counting down.
TGTACCCACAACTCTAAATAAAAGAAAAAGAAAGGAAGAAAGAAGGAGGGAAAGGAACGGGGTGGGGAGGTCATTCTGACTCAGGAGAAGTAGAATAACTCAGGAGGTTTAGAGTAGAAAAACAAAACAACAATAAAAATGAAAACCCCTCAAAAAGGAATTCAGAAACACGGGCTAGAGCTTGTCCTTATGAGAGAGAAAGGGTGATTAGCTAAGTAGATCCCGAAAACTAAAAGAGGTGGTTGCATGCTTATTACACAGATTATCCTGAAGTCATACCTGCTCCATGAAAACATTTTCTAGGGCTAGGCGTGGTGGCTCACACCTATAATCCCAGCACTTTGGGGGGCCGAGATGAGAGGATTGCCTGAGCTCACAGGTTCGAGACCAGCCTGGGCATCTCCGCGAGACCTCATCTCTGCAATAAATAGAAAAATAAGCCAGGCATGGTGGCTTGAGCCTGTAGTCCAGCTACTTGGAAGGCTGAGGCGGAAGGATCGCCTGAGCCCAGCAGGTCAAGGCTGGGGTGGTTGTGAGCATGCCACTGCACTCCAGCTTGGATGACAGAGTAAGACTCCAACTTAAAAAAAAAAAGAAAAGAAAAGAAAACATTTTCTAAAAGTACAGATTACCTTCATCAGTATATTATTTGGTAGTTTATAAAGGGTTTTCACGTCCATCATCTTAATTCGAGTCTCACTGTAATCTTTTTAAACTGATATTAATAATTCCTATCATATAGTAGTTCATGGTCACACACTCATAAATTGTTCCAGAAGAACTTGATCCAAGTGTTCTTAAGAAGTGCTTCTCAAAGTTCATTGGTTAAAATGTGAGTTCTAATTTAGTTGGTATAGGGCGGGTCCTGAGAGTGAATTTCTAACAAGCTTCCGGGTGGTGCCAACCTTGTCGTTCATGTGGCCCACACATTGACTTACAAAGTTTTAGACTAGATATTTCTATTATAGTCCACTCCTCTCTCCTCTTCCAGCTACTGACATTTATACCAAACATTTTATCAGTCAAATATGTCATATTTTGTGGGCATTCGCTTTTTTCTATGTTCTCATAGATGAACATATTAATAAAGCACCTGGTAAGGTTTTGTGAATGTACAAACTAGACTGTAAGAATCTGACATAGTCCATGTCAAGTGAGACTTACTTCCCAAAGAGCTGGGAACATAGAATACATTCGATCTGAAAATCGAAAGGTAAATTTTTTAAATAAGAAACAAAAATTGAGATGCTTGCTCCAGAAAACACAGCTATTAACTGTCTTGTACCATAGCAGAGAAGTGGGATGAAATTCAGGAAAATAGAAAGAGTCCTGAGTCCTGAAGTGAGAAGAGCCTGGGGTTTAAGGCAGAACTAGACAGAACTGAGGGCATCTCTAAGTCAAACTCCAGTTTCATGATTCACGTGAAGCTGAAATTCTCTGTTCTCATCGTTGACCTGTATATTTTGTCACCTTGATCAACCCTGACAGCTGTGTAGATGTCCACACCAGGGTTTCCGCCAAGACACCACGATACAGGAGAAGCTGCATGCCCAAGTGAGGTGGGCAGATCAGTCTCTGGTCTCTGAGACTCTTCACCCAGGGTTCCTGACACAACCTTCATGTTCCAGAACAGGACAGGGCCCGTCTGAGACAGAGATTACATCCGGACACAAGGACAAAATTCATCCTGTCGCACACATTACAGGGGAGAGAGAGAGACAATAATGAGATAGTGTTTTTACAGTAACTGACAAGCCAGGGTTGCTTAAGATGTTTTCTATGTAGTCTGGTTGTTTCGGTTGAATTTAAGAGGGCTGCCTTGGAAGCACAATGGACTACTCATAATGCGGACAAACAGGAGGCAAAGGGCAACAGGGTGACGCTGTGGTCGCAAGTATAGGAAGGAGCTTCAAATCTTGAAGAAGTCAGGGAACCAAGCCGTGCTGCCCTCACATGACACCAGTCTGGAGAACCGGCATGGAAATCCACAGCTCTCGCCCCTCAGTCCACTAAGCTAACACCAACCAGAATTTGGATTTTTAAAATGTTCTAGTAGCTAATAATTTTTAAATTCATGACCCACTTTTTCTACTTAGAGTGGAAATCTGACTTTGTTTTAAATAAACGTATCCTTCGACTCGCCAGATAAGCTAGCCTTAAAAAGAGATGTTACCTAAAATGGAGAAATGCTAAAAATGTTTACATTTTATTGTGTGTATCATCTATTAGGCACATGGTACAGAATAACATTTTTCTTTCTCCTAGGACAGAAAAACAAAACATCCTGAAAGCAAAGCATTGATAGATAGTTATTTGACAAGACATTATTGAAAAAATAAATAATGAAGTCCATTATTGCAGATGCTTTTTGGACATACGCAACTGTTCCTTTCGGTGGTTCCAAGTTGCTACTTAAAATATTTATATATTTATCAACTTGGATTTAGAATTAAATTTAGAATTAAGTCCAAGTTGATAAATCTCCTTTTTCCACAGATGTATGTGAACATATGTAAATGTTCAAATGAAGAAGCATTACGGCCTCTATACATTCAAGGTATCAGCAAGGTGATTAAATATAACTCACCTAATTTTCAGAGGAAATATAACAATTCAAGCCACTTTCTAGTTCCAGTTTCTTTATCACTATGAAATGCGATGTCCATTCCACATGTCATAACTTTGAAGACCAGAAACCACTTGGGAGGAAAGATCATTTCAAAACCATGTTTCAACAAAATTCAAGGGAATAGAAAACAAGACAAGTTTAGACTTAAGAAGATTAAAATTGTCGATATTTTTATTAAAGAAAAACAGAGAAAGTTAACTAGCAATAGTGCCTTTTCTAGTTTTTAATTAGTTAGGATAGCAATATTAATGTAAGGAAGTTTTACTGTATGCAGTGTTTGGGGAATAAGATCAGAGGGCTGAAGACGACCCTTGTGGATAGCTTTATTTGAAATTGTCTCTTTATAAAGGAAAGAAAACAAAAATATACAATTCTTTTTTCTTGAACGAAGCTTTCCTTTTTTTGAGTTGGGGTCTCACTCTGTCACCTAGGCTGAAAAAAGTTCCAATCTATTTTTAATTTAAAAAGGTACTTCTGACTTTCTTTATGTAAAGCTATGCTAGGTATGATCGGGCACTCATAAAAATGAATACACTGACATACCATTGACATTAAGATAAATATCTAGAAAGGACATAAACTTAACATAAGAAACTACAAACAGAATGCTGAAATTTAAAATGTAGGCTGAATAATTAATATGGAAAACAAGAAAGAAGAAATATTAGTGTGGGCTAGTCTGATCGCAAATAACTGCCTTATAGATTAGTACACAAATCACTGAACTTTTCTACCTCTGATCTGTTCCTTTTCTAGATATGAATAATATATTAAATCTTCTCTCAGTTAATTTTATCATTCAGAGCTAAAGCCACTCTACATTGATCAAAGATCATCAAAGAGCATAGAGTGAATCTTATGTACAGGCATTACCTAGTTAATCATCTGCTAAATATGCCAGGCTGCTGTAGAGAGCTCAGATTTAGGAAACTTCAGCTGTCTCTCCAGCTCTTACTTTTCTGATGTATTAATACAAGCTTCTCTATGACAAAGGAAATTCTGTACTTAATCATCCATTTTAATACATGGGATTATCTTACTTTTCACTTGCTGCTGCAAAGAGAAATATGAATATAAAATATGAAAGAAAGTTATAGTTCATTCCTCTTGGGTACCACGTTTGACATAGGCATCTTCCATCTCTTGACTCAACCCCCACCTTTTTTTGTTTTGTTTTTTTGAGTCAGGGTCTCACTCTGTGACCCATGCTGGAGGGCAGTGGCAGAATCATGGCTCACCACAGCCTTCACCACCTGGGCTCAGGCAATTCTTTCACCCCAGCCTCCCAAGTGGCTGGGACTACAGGTACACACCACCATGCCCGGCTAATTTTTTTTCTTTTTTTTGTAGAAACAAGATTTTGCTATGTTGCCCAGGCTGACCTCGGACTCCTGGGCTCAAGCAATTCTCCTGTCTTGGCCTCCCAAAGTACTGGGATAACAGGCATGAGCCACTTCACCCTGCCAACTTCCACCTTAATAGTAATTCTTACATTTCTTCCCTCCCTCCTTCCTTTCTTCCCTCCCTCCTCCTTCCTTCGTTTCCTCAAGATCAAATACATGGCTGAGCACTTTTAGAAACATGGCTTTGGAATTAGAGAGGCAGCAAAAATGTCTTGAAAGGAACACTGGGTTTAAAAATCACAAGTAGATACCAACTGAGGTTCTGTCGTTTACTACCTATGTGACTCTGGCCTGGTCCTCTGTTTCCTCATCTGTAAAATGAGAAGAACAAAAGTGGTTGTAAATACAACATAACAAAATGTACCTGAAAATACTCTTGAAACTTTCAAATCTTACATAAACCAAGGGAGTCATACAAAGTACGTATGCCTCCAGGGCAGATATTAATTGGCTGTGGCTGACTGTAATTTTTTTAGTGGGCTACGTTTGCCTACCAAATGGGAGCTGTCACTAGTAAAGCTTATTTTCAAAGAAAAGCAGAAGGGGAAAACATATATTCAGATTCATAATTAAAATGTTCTTACTATGTTGTCTGGGTGGGGTAAACTATACACCTACTAACATATTAAGAGTGACTTTTGATCAATTTAAAGAGTCAGATTTTGAAAGAATAAAACAGACACAGGTGAGCATTGATGGAAGAGTAAGGAGGAAGAAAAAGATAGAGAAAAGTTAAACCTGGGGAGAAATCTGAGCACCAAGAGAAGACTCAAGATTCAGGAAACGTGAGCAGAAAAGAAGGGCCCCAAGGTCTCAGGCTTTGGTCGCATGTCACGTCTCATGATATGATATCGTTTCCTGTTCACGTATGCACCTCCCTAGTTAAAATACAAGCACCTTGATTCCAAGAAGTACATTTCCTAGCCTTGTATTACTATACCTAATTGGCATGCAACAGCTGAGCGAGTCAAAGTCTGTTTCAGTTTTCCTGAGACCTGTCCCTCCAACCACCTGTCCATCCTTTCATCCGTCTTCCCTTAGTGCCTCCGACCCTCAGGCGCTTTACTGAGTAAGTACAGAGAGGAGCCACTGTGCTGAGTGCTGTCAATTAAGGAGGGAAGAAAGGGAGTCCTGCATAAATTTCGAATTTTCACTATGAGATAACACCATTGCATCTAAACGTTATTGTCATTCCCAATAGGGAAAGTGCTGAAGATTAGTTATCCCTGTATACAAAGTTGAATCTGTAACACAAAAAAGTAATTTTCCCCAACAAGTTGAACAACTGTAGATAAGCGTTAAAGATGCTTTCATCTCTATAATAAATAAAAAAAAATTAGCCGGGCGTGGTAGCGCACGCCTGTAGTTCCAGCTACTCGGAAGGCTAAGGCGGAAGGATCGCCGGAGCCCAGCAGGTCGAGGTTGCGGTGGCCGGGAGCGTGCCATTGCACTCCGGTCTGGGCTACGGAGTGAGACTCCAGCTCAAAAAAAACAACAAAACAAAACAAAACAAAAAGATGCTTTGAAAGACGGGCAGGTTTTTCTTTTCCAGTTAATAGTTTCAAAAGCATTCATCTTAAGGATTTCTGAAAGTTTCTAATATATAATGTCAAAATTAGATTACTTCATGGCACCATGAGAGGTGTGTGTGTGTGTGTGTGTGTGTGTGTGTGTGTGTGTGTGTGTGTGTTATGTTTTACCTACCTGGTGGGAATAAGGGGTTGGTGTGTTTGGCTGCTTCTCACAGCTCTTCAGATGATGTTAAGTGTGGCGAGCGGCCTTTCATGGTGAAATCCATTTCCAGTGACTATGATAGATGAAGCAAGGCCTGCAGCTTGGACAGACGCCAACGGGGTGCCTTTCCTGAGGACAGCAGTGAATGATTCTGAGCCTGAGTCGGCTTCGCTGGTATGCCTGGGAAAACGCTTGAGCAAATCATGATAAAATCAATCTGCAAATGTTTCTAAAAGAACATGGCTCGGTGAAGAACAAAGCCTGGAAAATTAATCTCTTCTGCCAATTCAGAGTTCAGAGTGACGGAAGTTTGGTAGATGACAAAGATATGTTGGAGTTTGACTTTATAAGGATGTTGACGCTTCATGCATGACACCACCAAACCACCGGAAATACAATGGAGGTGGGCCCAGGGAAAAGAGGCGGTTCCTCCTACACAAGGAAGCATCCATCTAAATGCGGGCTTTTCTAAGCACGGGGCCAGCAAAGTCAGGCGGTGAGATCAGCCAAAGTCACATGCCAGACATCTGGGTCCCGGTCACCATGACTCTCTGTAATTACATGTAAGCTCCAGGCTAGAAAGCAGCCATCTTAAACTTCAAAACCCTCCCTTGACCCCACTTCCTCTTCTGGCTCCGTTTTCTGATCTCATTTGTATAAAATTCCTTGAAAGGGTTATCAACAATCAGTCTCCAATTCCTGCCCTTCCATTGCAAGATCAGCTGCATGATTTTCAGTGCAAATTAAAAATCTGAGGCCCCTTGTTGAAAATTAAGAGTTTCAGGACACTGACAGCTTAGCACCCACCTAAGCACGGGCTCTTCTAAGCACAGGGCCTTGTGCGATGGTCCAGGTCACACATCTGTGAAGCTGGCCTGGTCCATTGTCTTCTGAGGTCTCCCAAATCAGTTCTACTAAAACGGCTCCTGTCGTTATCAGTACTAACTTCTATCAGGGCAGAGTTAACTGTCAATTCTCCTCTTCATCATTCTGGATCCATGAGTGATATTTAACAGAGGGATCACTCTCTCCTTGAAGCAATGTCTTCACCTGGCTCTGGAACACACGTCCTCTGTTCTCTGTCTACCTCACTGGACACTGCTTCCTGCAGTCTCATCTGCTGGCCCCTCAAAGTTATCTATGCCCTAATGCTTAGAACCTGTGAATATGTTTCCTCACATGGTGAAAGGGGGTTTGTAGATATGACTCAGTTGAGGATCTCAGGATAGGGATTATCCAGGTGGGCCCAATGGAACCACAGGTTCTCATTTGAGGAAGGAAGGGACATTGTGTTAGTAGAATACAAAGGAATTCTGCCAATAACCTGAATATGCTTGGAAACAAACCTTCCCCAGTCAAATCACCAGATGAGAATGTAACCTGGCCGGGCCCTTGATTTCAGCCACATGAGATCCAAGCAAAAAAAAAAAGAAAAAATACCAAGCTAAGCTGTGCCCAGATTCCTGACCCACCGAAACTGTGAGATAATAAATGTGTTGCTTAAGGTGTTTATATGTGAAAACCTGAAGCATAGAAAGGCTGAGCTACTTGCTCCAACTCACAGGTTCGAAAGACAAAGTCAAGGATGAAATCCAGGCTGTCCGGCTATGGAGGCCACACCTTTAACCATTAAGCTACACTATCTCTCTGTACTAGATATGAATAGATTAGTGCAATTTCAGAGAGAGTTCGGAAATATACCTACACATCATGTGGCGCGAAATTAAAGTGGCATTTGAATTCTTGGGTCATAAACTCGCTCTTTCGTCCAATCAAAAGACAAGCCAGTGTCCTGTACAACTTTGACTCTATCTCTAGTATAACCTGATTGCTTCCTCAGCTCAGACATCTTCAACGTGACTTCTAAAAACCTAAGTCTAAAACAACTTCCAGATTCTTTTGTTTGTGGTGGTGGTGGTTGTGATGAAAAACTTTTCTTTTTTAAAAAAATGTATCTTAGTACGAACATGTGGGGTACAGGTGAGGATTAACTAAATGTAAGTAGGCTGCCTGCAGGTGAAGTTTAGGCTTCTAACTGTCCCTCACTTCCTGTGAACCAGGTACATTTTGTATTGTCACGTGCCCCTACCCTTCTCTCTCCCCTAGCAGTGCCCAGCCGATTCCTCCCTTGCGCTAATGTGACTAATGCTTAGGGCCCACTTATAAGTGAGAACATGCAGTATTCAGTTCTTTGTTTCTGTGATCGTTCATGTTATGTGATGGTCTCCAACTCCATGCAATTTGCTGCAAAGGCCATGATTTTGTCCTTCTTTATGGCTGCGTAATACTCCATTGTGTATATGCACCCCATTTTCTATAACTGGTCCACTTCCAATGGGCAGTAGGGTTGGTTCCATGTTTTTGCTATGGTGAATAGTGCTGCAATAAACATGCATGGGCAGGTGTCTTTTTGGTAGAACAATTTATCTTCCTCTGGGTTTATCCCCAGGAGAGAGACTACTGGATTGTACAGAAGGTCAATTTTTAACTCTTTTAGGAATTGCCACGCTGCTTTCCACTGAGGTTGAACCAACAGTGTAGAAGCATTTCCTTTTCTCCGCATCTGCACCAGATTTTTATGCTTCATGCCTGAGTGAATACCTGCCTGAATGCCATTTTTGAAGCGTCACCCCTTTCTATCATTGTCACCTGCCAAAAATCTAGCTACTACGGGTACCCTCCTATCTTAGAACACGTTACTTTAACTTTCTGGCTGAACCCCTCAAAGGCAGGATCCATGTCTTTGTCACTGGAGTGCCAGACGTGTAGGCACTTGTAAATATATGTCGAATGATTAAATCAAAGGCTTAAAAAATTAATTCCTGGTAGGGCGCAGTGGCTCAACCTGTAATCCCAGCATTTTGGAGGCCAAAGCGAGAGGATTGCCTAAGCCCGGGGGTTCAAGACCAACCTGGGCAACTTGGTGTGACCTCATCTCTACAACAAATCAAAAAATAAGCTGGGTGTGGTAGCACACGTCTGTGGTTCCAGCTACTTGGAAGGCTGAGGTGGAAAGATCGCAACTAAAAAAAAAAAATTAATTAATTCCTCCAGGAAATGCTCCAGAAATGCTACCATATATACTGGGAATCTTCTATGAGCTCAGAACAGCATCATCTGTATCTCCTGAACAGAAATGACTGCTTCTCACAGACAAAACAAAGCAGTCTTTTGTGACACAATCCTGTGGGAGGCTGTTGCCTTTATGTGTCTTGCCTCCAGATCACAAATTGCTGATCCGTTAACAAACTATAAGTTAGAATATTTTTTCTTCCACTCTCTGTTCATTCACACAAAGAAATATCAGCAAATAGTAAATGCTGATACAGGTTTTTAAAAAAACATGGATATTTCAAGCAATAAGGACATTAATACTCAGAATATAATTTTAATATCCAGACTTTCAAGCATTCATCCCTATCCTGTAAGATAATAAGAAAGTATTTGTGAAAGTGTTTAGGTATGACTTTGTCCTTATTTTAGAGTCAAGTAATGCATTCTAACTTCATACCACTTTGGAAAATTAATAAGGAAATATTTACAAAGCTTTGTAAAGGCTTTGTGAGGGAAATCAAGTCATTCACATTTTATAGATGAGGAAGTCTAGGCTGATGGAAGAGGAGTGACTCCAAGACCACACAGAAAATGGCAGAAGTGGAACTAGAACCTGGATTTAACATCATATCCATGATTTGTTATGATTTAGCTATGCCAGCTATGGGACACTGGAGCAGCGTCCAGATTGGGGAACCTGGTGGAAGATGGTGGTAGTTTATCTTTGCAAGGCTCTCCCTCCAGCCCTCAGTGCAGCACCTGAATGCTGGTGTCGTCAAGAGAGCCAGAGACTGAAAGCCAAACTGAATATCAGCAAAGTTGGTCAGAAAGGGCTCTGCAGAGAGAGGGCTCAGGACAAAAGCTGGAGTAAGTAGACAGAGCCGGAAGTTCCAAGCAGAGCATGTGAGGCCACGCCTAGAGAATGTCCCAGGCCCAGAAGGCAAAGCTCTTTGTCAGAGGCATCTGCTTCCCGCACCAGTGAGGAGGTGGCTTCAAGGACCCGTGACGGTTCTCACAGGCTGCCTCGACTCTGCCATGGCCACCCCTGCAGGGGCCTCTCAGGAAAAGCATCCCTCTCCATAGTCTCGAATCCCACACGCTCTAAAGCAGGAAAAGGGGAAAGTCCAATTTCCTTTTTCTGTGTTTGGCTACCCTGGAGTGAAAAGGCAAAATTCATACACTGAGAAAGGAGGCGAAGGAACACTCTCAAAACACATTTACCCAAATTTTAAATGAAGAGCTGGTGAACTCCCCAACATTAGTAATATAGCTCTCAATCTTGCGTCGATTTTCTCTCCTAAATCTGCCCTCATAACTCATCACATATGACACCCTCTACCTAATGAAGCCGAACTCAACAGAAGAGAATCCAAATTTTTTTTTTATTCAATATTTTTTATTATGATATTATGGGGTACAGTTAAGGGTTAGGTGTACAAATATGCGTCGTTCAGGCACCCTTGTTGATAGGAAGTGTCTCCCCATCCCCAGACAGATATTTACTACCATTAGTCCCATCACCCTACCCCTCCCCTCCCCGTAGTTTCCCACCATCAGTCATTTTCTTGTGGTAATACGTTGGATGATCAAGGTCTACTATATGAGTGAGAACATGTGATACTCAGTTCTGTGTTTCTGTGAGAAGTCACTCAGTATTATAGACTCTAATTCCATCCAGGTTGCTGCGAAATTCATGATTTTGTTCTTTTTTATGGCTGCATAGTATTCCATCGTGTATATGTACCACATTTTTTTAATCCACTCCTCTTTTGATGGACAGCATGAT
>CAUYQG010202886.1:0-12074 GCA_963574415.1 Tarsius wallacei | reverse complement strand
TCCCAGCACCTTGGGAGGCTGAGGCTTTGAGCTCAGGGGTTTGAGACCTGCCTGGGCAACTTGGCGAGACCTTGTCTCTACAATAAAATCAGCTGGGTGTGGTGGCACATGCCTGTGGTTCCAGCTACTTGGAAGGCAAAGGTGGAAGGATCTCCTGAGCAAGTCATGGCTGCAGCAGCCCTGAGCATGCCATTGCACTCCAGCCTGGGTGACAGAGTAAGACCCTGACTCTAATTAATTGATTAATTAACTAAAAACTTTAATTTTAAGAGAACATACCTAGAGAAAATAAAAGCATGTCAGAAAGGCACACCCACAAAAACCAACCAAAACTGCTCCTACTCTTCAAGCTAAATGACACAAGTCTTAAAACAGCACTATAAATGAGATCTAGAAACATTAGGGGCAGAGATAGGCAGGAAAGGAGGAAGGGGAGGGAGGGGAGGGAGGGGAGGGAGGACAGGAAGAACACATACAGAGCTGGGTGCTAAAGATTGTGCCTGAAATCCCAGCTGCTAAGGAGCCTGGGCAGGAGGATCACTTGAGGCCAAGAGTTTGGAACCAGCCAGGGCAACATAAGGAGACTCCAATCTCTAAAAAACAACAAAAAAATTTTTTTTGAGTCAAAGTCTCACTCATGGCCACTGCAGCCTCGACCTGTTGGGCTCAGGCAATCCTTCTGCCTCTGCCTTTGAAGTAGCTGGAACTACAGACATGTACCAACACACCTGTTAATTTTTTTATTTATTGTAGAGACGAGGTCTCACCATGTTGCCCAGGCTGGTTCCAAATCCATGGGCTCAGGCAATCCTCTTGCCTCCAATTTCAGGCATGAGCCATCATACTCAGCCTAAAAAAATTTTTTAAAGTCTTGATTTAGCTGAGCAATTGCAATTCACAGTAAAGTATAGACCTAGGCACTGAGTATCACAAAAGGAAAGACACTAGACACAACTGCATGCCTTGTAATAAATGGACACAGCGTCATCTCAATTATTCTAAAGGGAGCAAACCTGGATCTGAGCAAACCTCCATAAATAGCTATCTACTTGCGAGAAATACAGAAGACAGAGGAATATGCTAAACTGTATTGTGAGTGAACAATCAAGCAAAATCCAGACTGTAAGTTCCACTACAACTGGTTCAGGTTATTCAACAAATAAACTGCAGAAGGAAACTATAGATTGATAGAGAATCATAAATTAAATATTTTGAAAAAAGTAAAATTAAGATATAGTGTCTAGAGACCTATACTTGGGTGATAAAACTGAAGGAATTAACGTGACTATTAAAGGTAAGGGTGGTGATTACTTTGAGAGAAAGGAAGAGTACACAGTGAGCCTTTTGAGTAGTTGGCAAATTTTGACTTCTTGACCTGGATGGTGGTTACAAGGTAGCGCCTCTTATAATAATTCACTGAGCTATAAACATGTTTTATGTGGCTTTCTATATTTTATTTTGTTTTGTAATAGAAAGGTTTAGGCAGTTTTTTCTTTCTTTTTTTTTTGAGTTGGAGTCTCACTCTGTCACCCAGACTGGAGTGCAGTGGCCGCTCTCGGTCACTGCAGCCTCGACCTGCTGGGCTCCGGCGATCCTTCCAGTAGCTGGAACTACAGGCAGACGCTACCATACCCGGCTAATTTTTTTGATTTATTGTAGAGATGAGATCTCGCCAAGTTGCCCAGGCGGGTCTCAAACCCGCGGGCTCAGGCAATCCACTCACCTCAGTCTCCCAAAGCACGGGATTACAGGCTGAGCCTAGTTTTTCTTTTTGAGAAACTTGCCCGTGGCAGGTTTTTCTGCCATGAATTTTCCTTTTTCCTTCTCTTCTCCTTGCTAATAAACTGTTTTTGCTGGGTGTGGTGGTTCACGCCTATAATCCTAGCACTTTGGGAAGCGAGGTGAAGGACTGCCTGAGCCCAGGGGTTCGAGACCAGCCTAGGCAACTTGGCAAGACCTCATCACTACAATAAATAAAAAAAATTAGTGGGTGTGGTAGCATGTGTCTATAGATCCAGCTACCAGGAAGGCTGAGACAGAAGGACTGCCTGAGCCCAGCAGGTCAAGGATGCAGTGGCCATGAACATGCCACTGCACCCCAGCCTGGGCGACAGAGTGAGACTCCAACTCAAAAATTAAAAAAAAAAAAAAAACTATCTTAAAACTTTTTTTTTTAGCTGGGCTCGGTGGCTCAGCCTGTAATCCCATGCTTTGGGAGGCTGAAGTGAGTGGATTGCCTGAGCCCACGGGTTCGAGACCCACCTGGGCAACTTGGCGAGACCTCATCTCTACAATAAATCAAAAATCAGCCAGGCGTGGTAGCGCGTGCCTGTAATTCCGGCTACTAAGAAGGCTGAGGCGGAAGGATCGCCGGAACCCAGCAGGTCGAGGCTGCAGTGGCCGGGAGCGGCCACTGCACTCCAGTCTGGGCAACAGAGTGAGACTCCAACTCAAAAAAAACAACTTTTTTTTTTTTTATAAGAAAGGTTTGAAAAAAAAAGACTTGAAGGAACTATGGTAAAATGTTTACAATCATTAATTCTGGGTATCTGTATAAAAGTATTTCTTATTACTCTCTGAATTTTTATTTTTTTAGATATCTCAAAGACTACTTAAAAGTATTTAAGCAGTGCCATCTAATAACAGAACTAGAAGTAAAAAGATTTTTACTGTACTGTTTGAACTGATTATTATATGCATATTATTTTTATAATCATACTTTGTGCCCACAATGAAAAGTTGTTCTGATATTCCAGAACACTCTCTCCCCATCTAGAAAGACTAGTAATTTAAAGAAAGAAAAAAAATGTGCAAGAAATTAAAGACAAGGTTAGTTTCTCTCTTACTATTGAAGACTCACCCAAATTATAGAGGTACTCATAGCTTGGAAGGTTGTAGCCAACGATGTAGTGGGTCTTCCACCCGCCAAAGAGAGGAAAGCGAGGCCGGATTTCCATCTCTACAGAGTCATCCAAAATAAGAAGGTGGCTGGTAGAAACATTGCCAATCTCATCCCGATAATACACATCCTGGGCAGCAGCAGGAAGGATGGTCTGCAAGAGAGTGGATATGCTCTTCTAAAAACTCCAGGAACCTAGTCAGAGGAAATGATTCTAAATACAGAGAAGATTTTCTGCACTAAGATCTTTACATAACACTACTTAATTAAAATAGTCCCCAAACAGTTAACAACCTAAAAAATTCTAGCTTTCCCACTAAAGTTTCAAAGTTTCTAGAAATCACATCTACTTCTCAACCAAGATTACTAAGTAGCCAAATTCTTCTAAACAGTAAATAATTAACGGAATTGCAAATACCTGTGTGAATACTGAAGACAACACAAAAGTAAAAATAATCTTTCAAGTTACTTTGCAAAGAGGGAAATTAAAGATGGAAGATAAAAGAAATTACAAAGGAGACCAAAAAAAAAAGCCCAGAATTAATTTATAAAAAACTGTATTGCCAGGTGCGGTGGCTCAGGGCTGTAATTCCAGCACTTTGGAAGGCATAGGCGATAGGACTGCCTGAGCTCAGGGGTTCAAGACCAGCCTGAGCAACATGGCAAGACATCATCTCTACAATAAATCAAAAAATTAGTCAGGCACAGTGGCACAAGCCTGTGGTTCCAACTATTTGGAAGGCTGAGGTAGAAGAATCACCTAAGTCCAGCAGGTCAAGGCTGCAGTGGCCATGAGCATGCCACTACACTCTAGCCTGGGCGAAAAAAAAATTCACTGAAGCCGAATGCAGCCTCTCACAATTCAACACTAGCTGGTACACTGATGCTGATGGGTTCCTAGAACACTTAACTAGTGGAGGAAGCCTGTACTACAAGGGGCCCACCCTCCAAAAAATAATTCCAGTATTTTTTTTTTTTTTAGAGAATATAGTTTAGAAAGTAAATTAAAGAGAGAGAAAGAGATGATTCACCTCCCCAAGGTAGAGGAGAGGGCCAAAGCTTAAGGAAACAGCCACACAATAGCTTAGCAAGGCAATGGCCTATTCGGGTTTATGGAGGGTCTCCCCTTGTACATCAAATCACTAGGTGGTAAGCGTTTTTCCACCTAATATTCTTTTTTTTTTTTTAGTCAGAGTCTCACTCTGTCACTCAGGCTACAGTGTAGCCCCAGCTCCACCTAATATTCTTTACTGTATCTTCCTAATCTGTAAGTATATTTTGATCCTGGGGGGAAGGAAGTAATACCTTTGCTCACACAGTGAGCCTTTCTGTAATATTAAGTATACATGAAAATGTTTGGCTGGGCGCAGTGGCCCACAACTATAATCCCAGCACCTTGGAAAGCTGAAGTGAGAGGACTGCCTGAGCCCACAGGTTCAAGACTAGCCTGAGCAACTTCACGAGACCTCATCTCTACAATCAATCAAAAAAATATCCAGGCATGGTAGCACATGCCTATAGTTCCAGATACTTGGAAGGCTGAGGCAGAAGGATCGCCTGAGCCCAGCAGGTCAAGGCTGCGGTGGCCATGAGCGTGCCACTGCACTCCAGCCTGGGCAAGAGTCAGACTCTGACGCAGGAAAAAAAAAAAAAAGAAAAAGAAAATGTTTATAAGACTGCATTTATAAAACAAAAATAAATAAAACTGTATGCAATATACTTTTTTTAATAACAGCATTACAAAAAAAGAAACATCAAAATGTAAGCAATAGTGTTTGGGCAGTGGTACTATGAATATGTTTATCCTTTTTCTGTTCAAATTTTCTTTAAAAACCACAGCCAACTTATATAAATGAATGATTTTTTTAAAGATGCTATTAGTTGCTAACACTACCATTCACTTGAACATCAGTCAATCCCCAACAACTATTTAGCTAGTTTCAAAAAGCAAGATAAAGAGTAGATATGATAAAGTCACAGTTTCTCACAATGTCCAAGTTGAAAACTCCATACCTTAAAAGAACGAATGGAGGATATTCCACTGTCTGGCTGTCTCTGGTAATCATAGCGTGAGAAAGGCCCCTTAAGCACAGCCCCTGTGTGCTTCAAGTCCACATTTTCTTCCACAGCAATATTACCCCAGTGAGAGACCTCGATGACTCGGGTCATGCTGGTGATGGTCAGGAAAGGGCTATTGTTCTCATAATGTACTTTAAAAGTATCCTGGAGAAGAAAAAAACAAATAATTCAAAATTTTGGCAACAGAGGTTACAACCCAAGTTTCAGTCAAATTGACTGAAGACAACCTACACATCAGCAACAGAATGGTTAAATTATGATGTATGGCCAGGCTCGGTGGTGCAGTCTGTAATCCTAGCACTTTGGGAGGCTGAGGTGAGTGGATTGCCTGAGCCCACGGGTTTGAAATCAGCCCAGGCAACTTGGCAAGATCTCGTCTCTACTATAAATCAAAAAAATTAGCTGGGCATGGTAGCGCACACCTGTAGTTTCAACTACTCGGAAGGCTGAGGTAGATGAATAGCCAGAGCCCATCAGGTCAACGCTGGGGTTACCTTGAGTGTACCACTACACTCCAGCCTGGGCAACAGAGTGAGACTCTGACTCAAAAACAACAACACCAACATTACGATGGATCTAATGTATGCAACATTTAAAAATAATGTTTACTAGGACTTTTTGTTAACATGAGAATAAATGTTGGCTGGGAGTGGTAGCTCACACCTATAATCCCAGCACTTTGGGAGGCCAAGGTGAGAGGATTGTCTGAGCCCACAGGTTCAAGACAAGCCTGGGCAAATTGGTAAGACCTTATCTCTACAATAAACCAAAAAATTAGCTGGGTGTGGTGGCACGTGCCTGTAGTTCCAGCTACTTGAAAGCCTGAGGCTTAAGGATCGCAGGAGCCCAGTAAGTAGACACTGGGGTGGCCACAAGTATGTCATTGCGCTCTAGCCTGGGCAACACAGTGAGACTCCAACTCAAAAAAAAAAGAAAACTTCTAGCTGGGAACAGTGGCTCAAGCCTACAAGTCTAGCATTTTGGGAGGTGGAGGCGAGAGGACTGCCTGAGCTCAAGGGTTCGAGACCAGCCTAAGCAACATGGCAAGATCTCGTCTCTACAATAAATCAAAAAATTAGCAGGGCGTGATAGCACATGACTGTGGTTCTAGCTACTTGGAAGACCGAGGCAGAAGGATCACCTGAGCCCAACAGGTCGAGGCTGCGGTGGCTGTGAGCATGCTACTGCTGCACTCCAGCCTGGGCAGCTAAAAAAAAAAAGAGAAAACTTCTATACTCCATTTATATCTTAGTAACAATGTGAGAAAAAGAAAAAGCACCTGAAATAAAATACATGAGGCTTGACGCAGTGGCTCATGCCTGTAATCCTAGCACTTTGGGAGGATGAGACGGAGGATCACTTAAGCCCTGGGGGTAAAGACCAGCCTGAACAACATAGTGAGAACCCATTTCTAAATATAAAAAATAACAGGAGGCTAAGGCGAGTGGATTGCCCGAGCTCACGGGTTCAAGATCAGCCCGGGCAACTTGGCAAGTTCATGTCTCTACAATAAATCAAAAATTAGCTGGGCATGGTAGTGCGCCTGTAGTTCCAGTTACTTGAAAAGCTAAGGTGGAAGGATCGCCGGAGCCCAGCAGGTTGACAGTGGGGTGGCCGTGAGCGTGCTACTGTACTCCAGCCTGGGTGACAAAGTGAGACTCCAACTCAAAAATAAAATAAAATAAAATTGTATTAAAAAAGAAATACATGAGAATCTCAACACAAATAGAAAGGAGAATTATAGATTATTTGTACTTTCTCCTTAGTTTTTATTTTCCAAATTTCTACAATGTGCTATTTTTTTAATTGCTTTTTAAATAATTTTTAGTTTTAAAATAAAATCTTAAACTGTAAATAAAGAAAAACCCTGACTGGAAAATATATATAAAATCTAATGAAGACACAAGTTCTATCCAATGAGCTAGAAAATAAACTCAAAGCTGAGGATACACAGCATTACGGAATTTTTCTATCCTGGAGACAATATATCTGGAAAAGTTCACAGAAAAGCAATGCTTTGGCTGAGCTCGGTGGCTCAGCCTGTAATCCCAGCACTTTGGGAGGCTGAGACAAGTGGATTGCCTGAGCCCGCGGGTTAGAGACCAGCTGGGTAACTTGGTGAGACCTCATCTCAACAATAAAATAAAAAATTAGCCGGGCATAGTAGAGTGCGCCTGTAGTTCCAGCTACTTGGAAGGCTGAAGAGGAAGGCTCACTGGAGGCCAGCAGGTCGACGCTGGGGCGGCCATGAGCATGACACTGCACTCCAGCCTGGGTGATGAAGTGAGACTCCAGCTCAAAAAAAAAAAAAAAAAGAAAAGAAAAGCAATGCTTTTAGCTAACATATATGGAGCTGACATGTATGTATGTATCAGGCACTCTTTTATGAACTCTAAAAAAGTACATCTCATACTCAAAACAACACAATGAAGTAAGAACTACTTATCTCCATGTTACAAATAAAAATCCCAAGGCCTAGCAGTTTCCATTACCTTGTTCAAAGTCATAAACCTAAGTAACAATACTAGGTCTTGAGGTCAACTATGGAGAAGTTCTGACTTTACGGCAGTTCATGTGTTAAGTATTACCTCCCAATAAGGTCCAAGAGAATTAAAGTTGATAACTATGGCAATTCCTCAACTTCCTTGTCAATTTTACTACTGAGATTAGTATTAAAACATCTTTCTGGTTACTAAGGAACTCAAATGTCCTTCTATGAATATACTTCTAGAACACTAAAGAAATGCAATGTAAAAGAACAAAAAGACCAGAAAATACCACTTGCCCCAAAAATCCATGAAAAGAATAAGACAAGATATATTTTGTTAGCTCTTATAACTCTTGCTATTTTACTCACTCACTTTATGACTAGATTTTTCAAAGTTCGGTTCCTTCAAAATTATATTTGATAGTACTTAATGCCAGTACTATGCTGGCAAG
The DNA here is from genome assembly GCA_963574415.1 of Tarsius wallacei. Lineage (NCBI taxonomy): Eukaryota > Metazoa > Chordata > Mammalia > Primates > Tarsiidae > Tarsius > Tarsius wallacei. Next base: position 4,156 of record CAUYQG010202886.1, on the reverse strand, counting down.
GGTATAAGGAAGTCAGCAGTTTCAAACTACTGGTATCATAATTGGCTAAATCTTTTGGAAGATTCTTTGGCAATACAGAGCAAGAGATTTTAAAATATTCATATACTTTGATTTGAAAATTTTACTTCAAAGAGATGTATATAATAGCATTAACTAGAAAAAAAACTGTCCAACTATAAAACATGGCAAATAAACTACAGAATATCAAATCAGTAAGATAGCTACTAAAAAGAAATCACAAAGGTAATACAGTAAAATGTTTAGGAATATTCTAAGTGGCAAAAGTATTATGCAACACTTTATACATAATATGACATTAAGCATAATACATACATTGAAAAGTCTTATGCTTATAAAGAAATGACTCTGAGCCAGGCACAGTGGTTCACGCCAGTAATCCCAATACTTTGGGGTACATATTAAGACCCCCACCTCAAAAAATTACATGTATATAAAAAGAAGAAAAAAATAACTCAGAGCCAGGCACGGTAGCTCACACCTGCAATCCCAGCACTTTAGGAGGCCAAGGCGAGAGATTTGCCTGAGCCCAGGGGTTCAAAACCAGCCTGGGCAACTTGGCGAGAACTCGTCTCTACAATAAATCAAAAAATTAGCCAGGCATGGTGGCACACACCTGTACTTCCAGCTACTTGGAAGGTTAAGGCAGAATGACTGCTGGAACCCAGCAGGTAGAGGCTGCGGTAGCTGTGACTGTGCCACTGCACTAAAGCCTGGGTGACAGAGTGAGACTCCCAAGTCAAAAAAAAAGGAAAGAAATGACTCAGGTACAAAAACGTCAAAAAGTAGCTGTGAACTAATATCAAATCTTCCTCTGTATCTGTCAAATAGTCTCTCATGAATATTTTATTAATTTAAAATGAAGGAGGGCCGGGCGTGGGGGTTCACACCTATAATCTCAGCACTTTGGGAGGCCGAGGTGAGAGGACTGCCTGAGCCCATGGGTTCGAGACCTACCTGGGCAACCTGGCGAGACCCCACCTCTACAATAAACCAAAAAATTAGCCAGGTCTGGTGGCACATGCCTATAGTTCTAGCTACTTAGAAGGCTGAAGTGGAAGGATCGCCTGAGCCCAGCAGGCTGAGGCTGCGGTGGCTGTGAGCATGCCACTGTACTCCAGCCTGAGCACAAGCGAGACTCCAACTCAAAAATAAAATAAAACATAAAAATAAAAAAATAAAATAAAATGAAGGAGGATAGTCAAAAACCCAATGTATTCAGATTTTTTTGAAGCTTATATAGAAGATAATCACTGTCCCAACATGAACTCAATTACACAGTTTTAAATAAGGAAAAGAAATTAATAATGCAGTTAGAGAAAGTACAACTGAAAGTGGCAAGTCTACCATCTCCAGAGGGAATATGAACCTCGAGTACTCTGTGAATGTGGCAACTACAACAGAACACACAGACCCTCCCTCATTCCCCCAAAACCAGCCTTCACTGTAGCAATATATACAAGGTGTTACATTTTGAGAAATATAAGAATATGAATACCTTTTACTACAAAACTACGTATATTTATAGAAAGAAAACACTGGAAAGATAAACCAGAAACTAACATAAATGACTACCAAGGAGAACAGATGGGCAGGAGAAGTGGAAGCAAGAAGTCTCTCAATATAACCTGTTACCTAATTTTGCATACAGAATCATGTTCATATTTTCAAATCAAAAAAATTAAGTTAATAAAAAAATTCAACTGGGCACAGTAGCTCATGTCTGTAATCCCAGCACTTTGGAAGGCAGAGGCAAGAGGATTACCTGAGTCTAGGGGTTCAAGACCAACCTGGGCAACATGGCAAGACCCTGTCTCTACAATAAATCAAAAAATTAGCTGGGCATGGTGGCCCATGCCTGTAGTAGGAGCTACTTGGAAGCCTGAGGTAGAAGGATCACCTGAGCCCAGCAGTTCGAGGCTGTGGTGGCCATGAGCAACATGCCACTGCATTCCAGCCTGGACGACAAAGTGAGACTCCAACTCAAAAATAAATGAATAAATACATTTAAAAAATTCTGGGCTAGGTTCAGTGGCTCATGTCTGTAATCCTAGTACTTTGGAAGGCAAGTAGGGAAAATCACTTGAGCCCAGGAATTGGGACTGCAGTGAGCTACGATCACACCACTGCACTCCAGTCTAAGTGACAGAGTGAAACCCTGTCTCTAAACAAATAAATAAATGCTAAAATAAAATTTTAAAAATTCTTAAAAGCAGAAAATGGCCAGGTGCAGTGACTCACACCTGTTAATCCCAGGACTTTGGGAGGCCAAAGCAGAAGGATCGCTTGAGGATAGGAATTCAAGACCAGCCTGGGGAACACAGCAAGACACCATCTCCACATTTAAAAAAATTAAAATTGGGTCACTGCCTTGTTAAGCTATGGTGTGGCCATGTGCTCTTTGGGCTATGGCCAAGTCATGTTTCCTAGCTTTGGCCCGCTCCCCTACCTTGGGGAGGCGAATCACCTCTTTCTCTTTCTAATTTACTTTCTAAATAAACCATATTCTGTAATCTAAAAAAAAAATATTAAAATTGGCCGGACATAGTGGTTCAAACCTGTAATCCCAGCACTTTGGGAGGCCGAGGCGAGTGAATTGCCTGAGCCCGCGGGTTTGAGACCCACCTGGCCAACTTGGCGAGACCTCCTCTCTACAACAAATAAAAAATTAGCTGGGCATGGTAGCACACGCCTGTAGTTCCAGCTACTTGAAAGGCTGAGGCGGAAGGATCGCCGGAGCCCAGCGGTGGCCAGGAGCATGCCACTGCACTCCAGTCTGGGTGACAGAGACTCCAACTCAAAAAATAAATAAATAAGATACTCCACCCCCCCCAAAAAATAGCCAAAGCAAATGTGGTAACTTGACAACCACTGAATCTAAGTGATTCTCATGTGTGAGTTTATGCTAGTCTTTCTACTTTCGCATATGTTTGAAGTTTGCCATAACAACAAAATCGTTTTTAAGTCCTAATTATTCCTTCTCCCTTCAAGTCACAACCGAGGCCTAGTATTCAAGGCCCTCAGCTACCCAGACAGCTTTACGATCCCCATTCTTGCCATCTGAAGGCCTCTGTCCCTCTTACTGCCTCTGCCGGGAAAGCCTTGCTTCCATCTCACCCAAATCCCATCCTACCCCTGCAAATCCCAGCCTCTACTTGTGTTCCCAAAAGGATAAGTGTGACCTCCATGGGGTCAATTCACAGCAGGTTAAAACTGCAGGGAATATCTTAGAAATGGCTTCAGATTCCATGCACCCCACACAACCCAAGTGTATCATCCAGTAGTCAAACTCTGCAAGACATTCTCTGAAGCAGACAGGGCTGAGCTAGACTCCATCTGAGCCTTACCTACCTGACTATAGGCAGGGATGTCTCTGAAAGGCCCATAATCCAAAAGGTCCTCGGAGCGTGTGGGGTTCCCCAGCTTTGTGTAGCTCTCCACATTTCGGGAAGCAAGCTTCACTCGCATGGTTTGTGCCTTCGTTGGATAGGGAGAGTAGAAATAATGGTTCCCCTCAAACACCACAAACTGTTTCTCTGACTGGGTGATCTGGGTTGGATATGGCTGAAGCACATGGGTGTAGACTGTTTCCACAGTGACTGAAATCTTGGCCCCAGGATCAAGAGCAATTGGAAGCCTGACTGTGAAGAATCTCCCACTGAAGGAAAAACAAGGCAAAAATGAGGAAACTGAAAACAGGTCTAACAATTCAAAGTCACAACAAAATGTTGTACCCAAGACCAAAGCACTTAACTTTAAGAAATCATCCTTAGCCGGGCTCGGTGGCTCAGCCTGTAATCCCGCGCCTTTGGGAGGCTGAGGTGAGTGGATTGCCTGAGCCCGCGGGCTCGAGACCCGCCTGGGCAAGCGAGACCTCATCTCTACAACAAATCAAAAAATTAGCCGGGCGTGGTAGCGCACGCCTGTAGTTCCAGCTACTTGGAAGGCTGAGGCGGAAGGATCGCCGGAGCCCAGCAGGTCAAGGCTGCGGTGGCCGGCAGCGGCCACTGCACTCCAGTCTGGGTGACAGAGTGAGAATCCAACTCAAAAAAAAAAAAAAAAAAAAAGAGTTGGCTATAAGCCGGGCCCAGGGGCTCACACCTGTAATCCCAGCACTTTGGGAGGCTGAGGTGGGAGA
>CAUYQG010202881.1:0-15159 GCA_963574415.1 Tarsius wallacei | reverse complement strand
TACCCATACAAGTACAGCTTACCAAGGTGTCCGTGACTATTTGACCTAATTGATAGGTGCTTCTTGCTAGGTTCCCCAACCCCTCCAGTCGCCTAGATATTTGATAGTTATATCTAAGCATTCCTTCTTTTTCATTATCAGCAAATTTAATTTTCTTACAGGTCAATGAAATAAATACACTTGTTGGAAGTGCTTCATCTAAAAAGGGAAAAAAACCGGCAGGCGGTGGTGCCCCCTTATTTTATGAGGTAGGTGAAAGTGTTTATTGAAGAAATGTTTGTAGTGTTTAGAAAAGATAGTTGAAGTAATGATGTGATAGCCATTTTCTTAAAAATTTGATTTATTCTTTGAAAGAGATTTTTTATACCATCATTGCATCCAACTGAAAAACATAAATCAAAAACCTTTATACATAAAAGTTTTCAGTCACATTTTTTTCATAGTATGAATATATGATGCTATTAAAGACTGTTGTATTATTAGGGTATTACAACGTGCTAGTTTCACCAAAAACGCAATCTAAAAATGTTCTTGTATGAGACAGAGGGACAGCTGGAATAATTTTCCATCTGTTTGTGGACTTTGTGCACATTTTACATCCCACTTTAATCATTATAAAAATAACGATACTCTTCAGAATAATAGTCCGTTCCGTTTCTAGCAGCTGCTTAATATAAAAGTCTGGCTTGGCTGACCCAGTGGGCTTGTGCAAAGGACTTAGGACTCATGCTCAGTACAAGGGGATTTCCTCTCACCCTGCCTTGTTAATATCTAACTTACAGCTTTCAAGAAACTATAAAAATCCAGTGATTAATTAGAATATCACTTAAAATTTGTCAGGCACTGTTTTATGGCTCTGCAGACCTAAAACATAAAGTGTTTTGGATCTTTCTAAGAAGAACTTGTTTGCACGTTATTTCAGTGATGACTAATAAATTTTTTATGTGTCTCAGGTCTTAAGCGATTACATAACGATCTCTTTAGTATTGCCTGAGAACTATCCGAAAAGTTTCATTGGGTTTATTCACGACAGACAGTACTGTGAATTTTATAGCATTAACTCTTGCTATACTGCTCTCACTATCATGGCAAATTTGTCTTTGCTTTTGGGGCCGAATAACGTACCTTCTCTCTTTTGTTATGATGTTCCGAACGTGTGTGCTGCAGTCAAAACATTATGTGATACCTGGATTTAAAAGACTGAAATTTTTCTTCTGAAGTGGCCAGAGAGAGCCATGTCCAATTCTGAGGCCTGGGATCAATTAGCCCCCCAAAAGAATTCTTTCTTCTTCAAAGATGCTCCGTACAAATCAGAAATGATAACAGGCCAGTTTTGACGTCTAATCTGGACAGGCATGTTGACTTGGATGTGGGGCGGCACCATGCTGCAAAACCAGAGTTCGGCTGGAAGGCCAGCCCCTTCCAGTGTGTGCTGGGACTCTCGGCTGCACACTCTTCCCTCGGGGGAGGGCCCTTGCACATCTGGCTCCACCGCATTCTTCCAGTGGAGCATCTGGGCAATGAGCCTCCCACACCCACTCACATACCCTTTTCTGAATGATTCCAGGAGAAAAGGAACGGTTGGGTGGAGCCCCGTGGAGACCGGACCTTGGGTGCAGCAGGCATTCATTAGCACCCATCGCTGTGGCAACAACAATAAAGAACATGAAACACATCCGGGCTCCTGGTCAGTATCAGCCAAGGACGGGCTGCACGTCTGGAGCGGAGGGGCACATTCCCAACCTCAGTCCCTCCACACTCGGGACCTGTGCACGACCTCTGCCACCAGCTCCTCCTCCCCATGACACCGAAAGGCCACTGGCCATGCACAGTTGTGAGTGGCGGCCACGGAAGAAACCCAGAAGCTAAAGTCTTTTGCGACTTCCGGACTTTTGAGGCATGTGGACAGTGTGCCCATGAGTCTACTTCTGCTTAGAGTCTGGCACTGTTTGCAGCAATTAGGACACCTACTGCAAGTCAACTCAGATGCCTGTTTCAAAAGTCTTACATTTTCTTTCTCAAAGGAAACTCTGCACCGTGAGAGAAGAGACGCTCTAACAAAATTGCATATGTTACATGGTAAATTCGCAGAGACCTCCATATTGGAAAAAGAACTCAAACTATCTCAATAGCCAGCCACTTAAACACTTACGTTTTCTTCTACTTGTAGGATATACCCGTTAGCCTGAGATCAGAGCCTAGTCATATATATGCATTTTAAGAAAGGAAAAAACTACTAAAATTGTAATACTCAACAACAAAAGATGAATACAAGTCACGTTTGACTTCTGCAATTATAAGAGGTGCTCAAAGTGATTACCATCAGCGTCCAGACACTTCTGATTACAGCAAACTAGAAGTAATACATAAATAACAACTCTTAAGATGTGTATACTTTTTTGGTACCCTGGTACATATCTAGTCAGGTCTCGCTTTATCATCCAGGCTGGACGTAACCATAGCTTACTCCAGTTTTGAGCTTCTGGGCTCAAGCGATCCTCCCACCTCAGCTTCTCAAGTAGCTGGGACCACAGACATGCACCACCACACCCAAACGATTTTTTCTTTTTCTTTTTTTTGGTAGAAACGGGGTCTCGTTATATTCAGTAGTCTTTCTTACTTTAAGTACATTTCTAACCAATTTGGCGTTCTGGTTTCTAGTCTGCGGCTGATCAGGAGCAGCAAGTTAAAGTGAATAGTACAGTTCATCCATGAGTAGTAAAATAGTGTCAGAACCACATTACATATTTCCAAAACGACTTGAAATGTCTGCGCTAGCAAAGACCACATTCCTAAGTGATTTGCTCAAGTTTTCATTTGGATGGCTTGGTGTTGTATACACACAGCCTCACTCTGGAATTGCGTAATTTCCCCTGAAGCCTTAGAATTCCATCTAGCCATGGAATTGTATATGCGAGAGGGTCTTTATTTACAAACCATGGTTCTTTGAAAACCTGCTTAGATTCGTGCTCCCAGGACTCATGTGGGAATGAGAGCAGAACATTCTTCTTTGTGTATATTCTCAGAATGTTGACTCTTGCCTTATTATGGCCATTACCATTATTATTTAGTCATGAGAATGAGGGTGATCCCACATGACCGGGAATATCAGCACAATTCTCAAGGTGTAATACTGTTTGAGGATGCAAGCACATTTGAAAATGGATATACAGATATTTCCTGCATTATATGGCAGCCAGTTTTGCCAGATAGTAACAAGTACTTTCTTGTTCATCCGCTAGTGCCGAGCGCTACTAGACAGCGGAGAAGAAGGAGGGAATACGAATATTGTAAAGACCCTAGCCTCAAGGAGCTTAAGGACTGGTCAGAGAAGAATATGTGTGGCACGTGGAAGGCATTCAAACAATATTTGCCGAACGTGTGAACAACACAATGCAGAAAACAGTCAGTGACGCTCTTGAGGGACAGGTGAAATGTGATGGAATTTGAAGGAAGATGAAGTATCATCCGCTGGGGTGGTTGGCAGGAAGGGTGAAATCCAGGGAGATTTTGCGGAGAAGGTGGTGTTTGGAAGGCCGGGAAAGGGTGTGAAGACGTCCGTCTTTTAAATATATTCTACCAATTAGCCCACATCGCAAAAGGAAATATAAGATGCCCTTTTTATACATGGGAAAATTGAGACGTTTTCCCACGTGCCAAATGGAGGAAGGTAGGAAGTATACTAGCCAGAAGACTGAAGAATTTGGATTTAACCGTTAGTTTTTCCAACCTAGCGATTTTTCACTGGTCTCAAAGCTGCCCACCCTTGGATGGGGAGATCGTGACATTCAGATGTGGGAGATGGCATGCTAAGAAAAGGGAACAGTTAAAGCAAAGCCATAGGGATGGGAGAAGGTTGTAGTTACGTGGTACAATGTACACTACCTAGAAAAGATAAATCCTGTACATATTTTAACTGCGACTTTAAAATCCTAAAGACGGAAATCTGTGAGGAAACAGTTCAAACACTGGGAAAATACTTGCTTTAAATTCGCGCCTGCCCTTAAACGTACTTGCTAAAGACTCACAAACATTCTCTGTGTGTGTGCATGCTTTATGGCCCACATAGAGAATCCAGCCTATTCATTTGCAGGTATATTCAGTCCTGATCAAAATTAAAAAGGAAAATATTAACAGTCTTTCAAAACCAACTGAAATACTCTCAGTGGGAGAGTTCTACACATACCATAAATGCAAAGATTCTCTCACTCGTAATTAAATCTGATACACAGTAAGTGAACTTTATGAGATAAATGTGAACATTTTAGATTTGACATTATGACTTTGATAAATTAGAAAAAAAAGACTACCAGTTGGCAGGACCAACTTATCTTAAATTAAAGTCAACCATCTTAAAAGTTCCTAGATTCTGCTACATGGTCTCTTCATTTCATGATGGTGATCGCCATACCTACCTAGAAAGGAGTCTCCATCCATGCAGATTGGCTGCAGTTTATGTGCCTATCACTTATTTACAAAGTTCAGATGTGTCACCACAAAATAAAAAAAAATTTTAAAAGCTTGCTGAAGCAAAATTTGTCTATAAAGAATAAAGATTTGTATGCCCTAGTTGGGGGCTCACTTATTTCAAAATAGTCTATTTTCAAAGTTTCTATATGATAAAGAACTTGGACAGTCCTAAAGATTATGCGATATGGTACAATTTTACAAGTGCAAATAATTGTCAATTTTCTTATTTACTCCTACTAGTAAAAAAAATGAGAACTTTTTAAAACAAATATGTATATAAAATATTTCTAGGGGCCTTTCTATTGCAATGGAGAGACCATTAAATGTGGAAAGATTTTTTTGATATTAGATTTGAAAATAATCAACCAAGTGCACTTTAATAAGATGCAAATGCTATATCTTCAAATCTAATTCATTTCACTGCATTTTAAAGATACTTTGCTAATGCACTGGATTAGTATGCCCAAATGTAATGGTTCCATTTTTTTGTTTTTATTTCCTAGGTGTACAGACAGATTTCTCAGGTGTTTTCTAACATGTATTTGTAATTCACAAGTAAGAACACAGATTTGCTCATAATCTAGTTTGTCACCCTTTTCCAGATTTCTGATATAAAACTCATTTCTTAAACAGTGCCTTGAATTAATAGTCTGTTCAATAGAGTTATAAGCCCTTATTTTTGGGGGTGGCCCTTGTCAAAATGAAAAATGGAAAACTCATGCTTCGGAGATAGTAACAAATAATATGTGAAAACATTTAAGAGGTTTGAAGTTATTAAAATGGCAGATCTACTGGGAACAGAAAGAGCAGTATGTCATGGAAGAAACAGAGGAAAAGGGAGACAGGAAGCATTCTCTGGCCTTTTCAATCCTGCGTTTTAAAACAAAACAAAAAAATTCTGGAAAAATTGGAAGGTAGCCAACCTAATGCCGTTATTTCATAGAGCTTAGGGACACACCAGGAAATTACAGGCCAGTTAGTTTAACTTTACTTGTAGGGAAAGTATTAAAAACTGCTGCAGGAGATCAAGTAAAAGGATGCTTAGAAAAGCACAGCTTGATTAAGGCAAGCCTGGCCAACGTGATTTTCGGAAAGGGAAGGTCATGTCTTAGGAACTTGTTGAAATTCTTTGAAGCTATTATGGCCAGCACAGTCTTCAAAGAATACAGCGAGGCCCAGAATCTGCGTATCTTTCCGTTCCACATCAGTCCTTTAGGGATGCCCGCAGAACACAGCCCACATCAGGGCCTCGACACTCCAGGTTTAGAAACCACTATCAAAATAGCAGAAAATAACCTCTGATGGAACATTTTTAAAGCTGGAACCAATTAATACAACCTGATATTTATAAATGTAAAATCATGAGACTTGGAACAGAAATGCGGAATCTTGAGCTGTAACAAAGAAGCACTACGCTGGGACCACAAAAACAATCTGGGAGTTCTTGTGCCAAAATCTGGGCTCTGGAGGCGTTTCTCACCCAAAGAAGGGAAGGCAAGAAGTAACAGTGCTACAAGTGGTTATAAAGGGTTGTGAAGGGTGGCAACCAAATGAATTTTGTCAAGATGGGAAAAAGAGCAGTCCAGTGCGTTAACAGCCCTGAGCCTTCACAGTTCTGGACGTGACCAGAGCAGCCCAGCAGAGAAAGTCAAGTTCAGGATAGCCGCTGAGAGGCAGAGGTCAGGGCTCCATTGCTTTGGGAATGGGCTCCTGGGGTGCGAATATGTTTGCCTCTCAGATCTAACCTGGAGTTCTGCTTTCAAAGAAAAGCACAACTCAAGCAAAGGCATTCCAAAAAAATCTCAGTCGTGCCCCAGCTCTCCTCCACCCTGGGGTACAGGCAGCTGGCCAAGCCCACATCACAAATAGCTAGCAGTCCAGGAGATGGGGGTAGTCGCTGGGGAGATGTGCCTGATGCAATGGAGCCTGGGATCCAACAGCAGGAAACCCACACCGCTCAAGGACTGAGTCTCTGGCTAGGACATTCGGGCAGTGGGCAAGCCAGGGATCGAGTCAGGAATTCCAGGACATGGGCATCCGCGGAAGACCGGCCACAAGAACAAAGCTAATGAAGAGCGGTTATCACAGCTTCTCCTCCAGGTCTTGGCAGGGATGGGTGCTGGGACTTCTCTAACACGCTACACTCTGCACCTGCCATGACTGGGAGGGGTGCCGGGGAAGGAACCAGGAGGACTATTCCACTCCTAGGTTTAAGACTGCAAATAAGTCACGTGTACATATGGTGACAATAGAAGTGTTTTTTTGGTTTTATTATTGGACACTTAGTTTATTCCAAGTCTTGTATGCTGGGTACTTCACGTATATTAGTTAAATCAACTTCTTAACCTGCCAGGAGACACTTACAAATGATAAAACTGTAGTAAGACTGGCTCAGTAACTTGTTGGCTCAGAAGCCTCTTTGTTTTTGTTTTGTTTTTTTCCTTGCATCATACAAAAGTTGAGGATAAATTGTGGAAGTCGTTGTTGTGATTTAACATGTAGAAGAATCCAAGCTACTGATAGTACATTGGAATTCAGCTATAAATCTCTCACTACTTCAATGATAAGTTGATTACTTCTTCTTCTACTCAAGCAAAAATAATGAAGGTATATCTGATGATCGTGAAGAGACCAAATAATTTTAGTCGTGTTTTTCAGCCGCTTTGATAAGTGGCTTTTGCCTAAATGTTTGGCTCAACAGGGATTTTTAACTCTTACAGCTAAGATTTATATGGTTAAAGTGACTGAGTCTTTTCTTTGGGAACGAAAGAGGGAAAGGTGGGGACCAAGAAGGAAGTTAATACATATTCTACAGAGATCAGAGTGTGAAAACAAAGAGAGACCTTTCTGAAATCCTAAGCTAACTAGTGAAAGCTAAATTCATCTCCAGAGTACCAGCTGCTAGTTGGTGAGACATGTACCTAGTAGTTAGATGCACCGAGCCAAACCAGACTGCCTGGGTTCCACTGCTTATAGCTGTGTGATCTTGGACAAGTTCTGTAACTCTGTGACGTCTCAATTTTCACCTTGTAAAATCTGCATGAATGATAGTATTTTCCTTATAAAATGTAGTGATAATCAAATGAGATCATGAATAAAAAATACTTAGTACCCGGCATAGAGTAAGTGTCCATTAAAATTTAACTGTTTTATTACTGCTTTTTAAAATTTTTATTCTCAGTCACAGTCAATGTTGGAGCTTCAAAGTACTAGAAAAACATTTATTAGTAGGCTATTTAAGAATTTTTTTATTATGACAAAAATGCACAGTATAAAATTTATCACCTTAACATGTCTAAGCGTACACTTCAGTACTGTTAAACACAGAATAGTGTTTATTCACATTGTTCTGCAACCAATGTCCACAACTTCTTATCTTATAAAATTGAAATTCTATAGCCATTAAACAAAAACTCCCTATTTCTCCTGACCCCCATCCCCTGCCCCAATGACCATTGTTTTACTGTCTGTTTCTGTGGATTTAACCACTCCAGATACCTCTATAAGTGTGATTATACAGGACTTGTCTTTTTGTGACTGGCTTAGAATCATGTCTTCAAAGTTTATCCATGTCATGTCATGTGTCAGAATTTCCTTCTTTACTAAGACTGGATAATAATCTATTGTATGTATATACCACATTTTCCCTCTCCGTTCTTCCATTCATGGATACTTGGCTGGCTTCCATCTCTCAGCCATTATGAACAGTGCTGCTGAGAACATGGCATATACATTATGAGCAGGTTTTTCTCTCAGTGGGATATGCTTGATGAAAGATTAGCTGACTGATCAAGTAAGGGAGGAAAAGAAGGCAAATCAATGGTCAAGGGTAGTTGCACTATCCCATTACGACATGTCATGGCCATGATGGAGACTAGTGTACATTCTTCTTCTTTATTATGACGTGAAGAGGCGGTGTGACTGAATGCCCTAATAAACAAACAGCAGTAATAAACGCATCTAAAAGAAATGAATTTTAAAGTCAGATCTTGCCTTTATGTGAAAAGAGGGTTTCACAACCACTCTTTCATTAAATCTTTGTGTGAGCTGGGCAGAACAGCTAGTGTTATCTCCATAGTGTAAATGAAGACATGGGAATCTAGGACCCTTGAATTATTTGTGCACAGTGGCCACTGAAATCAATGTCAATTACCCTAATTGGCCAGGCTTGCTCTACACCTAATAGAAGGCAGGTCTCATTCATTACAGAGTCCTTGCCCATTTATTAATTTCCCACAAGATAATTTTAGATGGCTTATGAATTTAAAAATTTACTTTATTACATACACGTATTTTAATGTGAATTAAAAATAAAATTAGACTAGTCACTTGCAACTTCCCCAACTGTGTGGCTTAGGATAAGGCTAAATTATTTTTTAAAACTTGGTTTACAGTCAGCTTGTAGAAAAAGATTGGGTTTATATAGAAAAGGTGGTACACAGCTTTGGCTAAATCACCAATGATATTCAATGACTAAGGTTTAGGAAATGTTTCCTTTCCATGCATTCCACAAATATTTGAGGGTCTATTATGTACCAAATCTATGGTTGCATTTACCTTGGTGAACAAAATGGATATAATTCCTCGCCATCACAGAGTTTGCATTTGAATGGGGAGGCAGGCATTAAGAAAACAGATATGTACACAATTATGAATTGGGGTGATTGCTTTAAATCTGAGAGTATCACAAGAAAAAATGCTGTAGGCCGAGTGTTTGGCGATGAACTGAGAGAATAAAAATGAGCCAACAGAAAAGAGCGAGGCAAATATTCAGGCGGAGGAAATAACATATGCAGAAAATTTCAAGCAGGAATGGAATGATTCCTGCCGGAAGGAGGCTGGATGCCTGCACATGGGGAGGAGAGGCCAGCAGAGGCCAGAACTGCCAGGGCTCGTAGGTCCTTGTTAAGAGGGAGTTTGCAGTTTCACCCCATAGGAAATAGAAAGCCATTAAGGTTTTTAAAGGAAAGAGTGGCACAATCTAAGTTCTTTCCAAAAAATATTTTCTGGTGGATGAGTATAGAATACATTGGGATGGAGTCAGTAAGCAAACATGGGAATGGGGAGACCAGTTAGGAGGCCATCATGGTGTCCAGATGGAGATGGGAGAGTCCTCAGATCCAAGGAATATTTCAGAGGAATCACTAGCAGATTGGTGCCAATGTGAGATGTGACGGGGCAGGGAGAGCTTTCAGGAGTGACTCTCACAGTTTTGGACTGAGAAACAATAAAAATCTTTCTTTTTCAGTTGTGTACTTTTAAATTGTAATTTTTTGTCTATAACTCTGTGAATTTATGGGGTATAAAGTGAAGTCACAATTCATGAAAACAAAGTGGAATAATTAAATCAAGCTAGTTAACCTATCCATCACCTCCAATGCTTCGCTTGTTGTGGCGAGACCATTTGACATTTACTCTTAACAATTTTGAAGTGTGTAATAGTCTAGTATTAACAAGAGTCACCACACTATGCAACAGAACTCAAAAAAAAGAAAAAAGAAAGGAAAAAGCATATTTCTCCTCTTCAACTGAGATTTTGTGCCCTTTGATCACTGACTTAGTCCATTTTCTGTTGCTTATAACAGAATACCTGGGACTGGGTAGTTTACAAAGAAAAGAAATTCATTTCTTACAGTTATGAAGGCTGAGAACTCCCAGATCAAGGAGCCACATCTTTTGAGAGCCTCCTTGCCCGGGGGACTCTCTGAAGAGCCCCAAGGGGGTAATGGGCATCACATGGCAAGGAGCTGAGCATGCTAAGCTCAGGCCTCCCTTCCTCCTCATATAAAGCCACCAGTTCCCTGAGGACAGTTCTAATGATCCAATCACCTCTTAAAGGCCCCACTTCTCACAGTGCCACACTGGGGACTGAGCTTTACCATGAGTTTTGGAGGAGACGTTCGAACCATGCAGACATCATCTTTCCATTCCTCCCAGCCCCCAGTCTCTGTAGCCACTGTTCCACTCTCTTTTTCTATGAGTTAGGTGGCTTTAGATTCCACGTGTAAGTGAGAGCATGTGGTATTTGTCTTCCCGAGCCTAATTCATTTTACTTAGCATAATGTTCTCCAATCTCATTCACGTTGTCACATATGACAGAATTTTCTTTTTTAAGGCTGTATAGTATTCCATGGTGTATATATACCATATTTTCTTTATCCATTTCTTTATCATTTGTTTATAGACATTTAGGTTGATTTTATAACGTGGCTATCATGAGTAGTGCTGAAATGAACATGGAGGTACAGACATTGCTTTTACAAGCTGATATCAAAACTTTTGGGTAAATAGCTGGAAGTAGGATTGGTGGATCATGTGGTAATTCTATTTTTATTTTATGAGGAACTGCCATACTGTTTTCCATAGTAGCTATCCTAATTGGCCATCCCACTAACAGCATACAAGAGTTCCCTTTTTTCCACATCCTTGCCAATACTTATTATCTTTCATCTTTTTTGAAAAAAGCTACCTGGCAATTGTGAATAATACTTCATTGTGGTTTTAATTTTTATTTTCCCAACAATTAGCAGTACTGAGCATGTATTCATCTGTCTATTGTCTATTTGTATGTCTTCTTTTGAGAAACTTCTATTCGGGTCCCTTGCTCATTTTTTAATTGGATTTTTTCATTTTCTTGCTGTAGACTTGTTTGAGCTCTTTAAGTATTTTGGATATTTACTCCTTATTAAATATATGGCTTACAAATATTGAAAATACCTTCTGAAATAGAGAAAATTGAAGGAAGTCTAAATTTGGGGGAAGTTCGAAAGTATGGTTTGGGATAGTTTAAATCTGCTATGTCTGGGAGATATACAGATATGTAAGAGGAGACATCAAGAAGAAAGTCGGGTTGGGTGTAGTAGCTCACACATGTGATCCCAGCATTTTGGGAGGATGACGTGGGAGGATTGCTTGAGCCCAGGAGTTCAAGGTCAGCCTGAGCAACATAGCAAGACCTCATCTCTACCAAAAATAAAAGTTCTATCTTAGTGTATTTTTTGTTGTTTGTACCCTTACGTGCCTAGCTCCGTGCTGATACATAGTAAATATTGTAGAAGTGTTTGCTATCTAAAAGAATTAACTTATTAGTTAAGTTCTAATAAAAATTACTGGTAAAAACTGTAAGAGATAAATAACCCATTTCAACAACCGCAATTCAGTAGTACTTTCCTGGGTACTATCAGTTTTAGTCCTTCCCATGTTCCCTTTATTGGTTCCATAATTTATACGAGGTTTTTAAACTTTGGGTGACAAATAAGTTGTTCACAAAGAGATTTAGTTGTTTCAACTGGTATGTGTGTGTGGTCTTTTTAATGTAAGTATACTTTGCTATAAATATAGATCAAAAAAGATTGGAAAAAAACTACCCTAGAATCCTCTAAACCTATTTATATTCTCTTTCTTTTGTATTTTCTTCTCTCACTCTCTCACCTAATCCTGGACTAAGGGAGACAGCAGATACTCATTCCTTTTCTTCCCTTGCTCACATTTACTGAGTTTCTATTATCTGCTGGGTAATGGGCACAAGATTGAGTTAGACATGGTCCCTGCCCTGAAGAGCTCACAGCTGATAATTTTGTAAACAATATGTTTGTTTCCTGCTATTTCATGACATTTTAATACCTTGTAGGAAAGCTGATGTAAAAGCGATATATTTAACCCCTGGTGATAATTGAGTGTTCTGCATTGAGCCTTGTGGCTGACCTCACTTGTTGTTCACAACTTTCAGCCCAACGGGTAATAGTCCCCAGACAGGATATATTGCAAAGAGGAAGGAGGGAGGGGCAGAACACTCACCAGAACCATCGAAGATGCACCAAGATGCAGGAGACCTTGTTTCCTTCGAAGGAGAGAAAGTATCGCTGCAGTTGAAGTATGGTAACAGTTTTCATGCTTTGACATGTTTTTTAGTATGGCTTCTATTTCTGAAATTCTTTCTCCTCGATCTTTGGTTGCAAGGAAAGGAAGAAGAAATACCAAACTAGATGTGAGTACAGGCTGGGAGAATTGACCACTGATAAAAATTCACTTATATATGTCGAAAAGCTGCCATGCACATTATAGGCACTAAATATTAATGTGAATGAATGAATTTCGGATCTATATTTATATATTATAATCTATTCATTCTTCTTTTTCACACACATGATTGACCAAAAATCACCCCTCAAGGTTAACATGCAGAATACATAAAAATACATATAACTACAGACTTAGTCGTTTGGAATATAGAAAACCTATCCTACAAAAATTCTTAACGTGGAAAAACTGAAATTGTTCAATAAACGCCTTCCTTTCAAAGTTTTTATTTCAACTTCATTCTTGTTTGGATCACAGTGCTTCTATGGTTTGAAATCTGTGGAACTCTGACAGTGAGCTAGGCCGATAGGATGCCCTGCATAGTGCCCGGTATACACAAAACAATCCCAAACTAGCAAGGCTTTCATTTCCCTAATTAGCCTTCAACAAGAATTCATATGAAAAACCACCAACTCTGGGTTTACCCGTCAGGAACTCTTCAATTAAATTTTCCTCTTTATCAGAAGACTCATCTTATCACTTTAGTTATTCTCAAGTCTTGCTATCATTCTTTCATTCGTCTCTGGAGCTGCAGAGAAGCAGAGCAGAGTCTAACAGCATGTCACAGTCACGGGTCACCACTGTGGAGTCCCACATCCTTGATAAGGAGCTAGTCTTATGTTGCATGCTCAATGATCTGCTTTAAGAACATCACTGAGGGAGAAAAAGGGGGCAGGTTCTATCTGGATTTAATGCAAAGGCCTAATATGTTACTTTTTGTAACTAATAAAATTTCAAGAACTGACAGCAAATTTCTGATTTGCTTTTCCTCCAGTAAAATGTCTGCTTTGAATTATGCAGAAAGAATTCTTCTCCCTGCCAACTTGTTTCAATTCCCCATACAAAAGCATCCACAGAACATTGTCAGGGGTTTTCTATAAGATTCTTCAGTCATTGGAGCAATACACACACACACACACACACACACACACACACGCACACACACACACACACTTTTTCCCTTTCTTTAGAACAACCAGAGGAGAATGCATTGGTGAGGTTTGTCTATGGGGCTTTCCTTTCTGAAAGCAGAGACGAGTATTAGTCACCGGATGGAGAAGAGAGTGTTTCAGGCTCCCCCTGTGCTAGTGTCCTGTTTCATGGACGAGGGCCTGGCCTGTGTAGGTGGAGCAGGCAGTTGCCATGGGATGTGATTTAAGAGGTGCTGGAAGTTCTGCCTGTCCAGAAGTAGCCCCCGCACCCGCCTGTTGGATCCAGGCGGTGTCCATAAACTCCAGTTTAGATGAAATGAAACTGGAATTTCAGGATGTTAGCCCATTATATCTATTATCCTTTCAGCACGCATTTATTGATCAGAGATGAAAGCTGGATGCTGGGGGGATATGTATGTGTACAGGGAGAGTAAAGAAGGGATTAGCAAAACCCCAGGCCTGGGGCAGTGATGCAAGGCCCCAGAAGCAACTTCTGCACGATCACGAGTGAGTTGGTTAAAATTAAACTTCCTCCATATTCGTACAGTTAATTCGTCAGCCTTCTTTGAATCGATATTTTTTGGAACATGACGTTTTCTCAAACAAGCAATGCTCTTTGCTGGGACTCTTAAAAAGACTACAATAGTAATAATGATGCATAAAGTTTTTTTTTTCGTTTTTAATTTTAAAGATACAGAGTACAGTTCAGGATTAGGTCTACAAATGGCCCTTATGCAGGTACCCTTGTTGATGATGTGTATCCCCCCACGCCCCGGCAGTTTCCCACTACTGCCAATCCCAACGCCCCAACCTCTGGGAGTTTCCCACTATTGCCAATCCCTTTCTTTCTTTTTCTTTCTTTCTTTCTTTCCTTTTTTTTTTTTTTGATTTGGAGTCTTACTCTCTCGCCCAGGCTGGAGTGCAGTGGCACGCTCACCTGCTGGGCTCCCGCGATCCTTCTACCTCAGCCTTCCAAGTAGCCAGAACTACAGGCACACCCAGCTAATTTTTTATTTATTGGAGAGACAAGGTCACGCCAAGTTGCCCAGGCTGGTCTCAAACCCGCAGACACAGGCAATTCACCAGCCTCAGCCTCCCAAAGTCCTGGGATTACAGCCTGAGCCACTGAACCTGGCTGCCAATCCCTTTCTTATGGTATTATGATAATTGTTCAAGGTCCACTTATGAGTGAGAACATGTGGTACTCAGTTCTTTGTTTCTGTGATAGATCACTAGTATTATAGACTCTAAGTCCATCTAAGTTGTTGGGAAGTTCATAATTTTGTTCTTTAAGGCTGCATAATATTCCATCATGTATATGTACCATATTTTTTTATACAGTCCAGTTTCCATGGGCAACACTGTTGGTTCCATGTTTTTGCTATGTGAACAATGCTGCAATAAACATGCGTGTGCAGGTATCTTTTTCATAGAATGATTTGAGTTCCTCCAGGTATATTCCCAGAAGGGGGATTGCTGGGTCATATAGAAGGGGTTAATTTTTAGATCTCTTAGGAATCGCCAAACTGTTTTCCATGGAGGTGGTACTAGTTTACACTCCCACCAACATTGTAGAAGTGTTCCCTTTTCCCCACATCCTCTCCAGCGTCTGTTTTGTTTTGTTTTTTTTTAGTTACATATGATGGCCATCCTGACTGGAGTTAAGTGGTATCTCAGG
>CAUYQG010202880.1:0-10787 GCA_963574415.1 Tarsius wallacei | reverse complement strand
TCTCACTATGTTGCCTAGTCTGGTCTTGAACTCCTGGGCTCAAGCAATCCTCCCACCTCAGCCTCCCAAAGTGTTAGAATTGCATGCATGAGCCACTGCGCCCAGCCTACAATTTGAGTTATATACTTACTTGTGTATTTAAATTGAATGTCTGACTCTCGTATTACATTGTAGCCCTTTGAGGACAAAGAGTATGTCTATTTGTTATTTATTATGTCCCTTGGACTTACATAACCCAGCTTATAGTCTGCCTTCAATTAATATTACTTGAGCAAAGGAAAAAGAATCTTAGATTACTACTAAATGGAAGTTCAGGGCTTCCCATGGGTTGGAGTGAAAGGAGGAGATAATTTGGGAGGAGAAATGGAAGAGCCGCTCAGGTAAGAGCAAGGCAGGAAATATAAAAGAGAAACAACACAGAGACAGGTGGTCAGGGCACGATAGTCTTTACTAGTACCCCTGTCATCTCTGCATTGCCTTGTTGCATTCAATTCATTAATAAGTATAGAATACTCGTGATTTGTATTCAATGAGGTTGGGGAATCCCAGATGAGTTAGACATTGCCCCTGCCCACGATGCAAGGTGAGAACAAAAGTATTAACAGAACAGGAGGTAGACACCCAGAGATGAGGCATGGGATGTCACCCAAGCACAGGACATGGGCGTGCTGAGCCCTGGGACTGCGTCCTGGCTGCGAGGAGAGACTGACTGGCCCTCGTACAGACCATCCTCCAGACCTGCCATCTTCCAGAGTCTGCCATGACAGCCATCTTTGGTGAAGTCATGATGACTGGGGATCTGGTCCTCAGCTTTGCAGATAAAAGCACTTATTTACAACCAGTGAACAGTGCTGGTTAGACTTGATGTGATTGATTTGCCCTGGCCAAACTTCCTAACGACCGATAAGAAAGCAGACATCCATTTATTTGCCCTGAAGGATCCCAATTTTCACCCAGAGGACTCCTTCCCTGGTGTCAGGGTTTGTCCCTTAGTAAGGGAGGCCAAGGCACAGTAGCTCATGCCTGTAATCTCAGCACTTTGGGATCCCGAGGTGGGAGGATTCCTTGAGTCCAGGAGTTCAAGACCAGCCTGGGCCACATGGTGAGTCCTCCTCTCTACAAAAACATTTTTAAAACCTAGCCAGGCATGATGGTGTGCACCTGTAGCCCCAATCACTCAAAAAGCTGAGGCAGAAGGATTGCCTGAGACCAGGAGGTCGAGGCATGGCAAACTGAGATCACACCATTGCACTCCAGCCTGGACAACAGAATTAAACTTAAAAAACAAAGACAGTGAGGGAGAGGGAGTAGGGTAAGAAGCGAGGTTGGGAAAGTAGTCAGGGGCCCAATCCACTAGGCCCCTCTGGGTCATGATAAAGACCTTGGGTTTTATTCTAAGTGCAATGGGAAGCCATTGGAATGTCTTAAGCAGTTGCTGTGGAATATTTTAGGGCAAACATTGAAATAGGAAAAACATATTTTGCAGTGGGCAAAAGGTGATAATGTCTTGATCCAGGGCGATGGTGCTAGGTTATCTTTTTGGACCTCAGATGTGTTCTTTTTACTGACTTCCACAGTGGATGTACAATGTAGAAGACTCAACTGTCTTTATTTTCCTAATGCACATCAATGTCTGTAGATGCCTGGATTCATACATTTTGCATTGCTATAAAGAAATATCTGAAGCTGGGTAATCTGTAGAGAAAATGGTGCATTTTGGCACATGGTTCTGCATGGTGCTGGCATCTTCTAGGCTTCTGGTAAGGTCTCAGGGAGTTTACAATCATGGCAGAAGGTGGAGGGGAAGCAGGCATGTCACACAGCAAGAGTGGGAGCAAGAAAGAGGAAGTGTTGCCAGGCTGTTTTAAACAATCAGTTCCCATGTGAACTCACTCATTACCTCAAAAGCAACACATTTGTAAGGGATCCGCCCCCGTGATCCAGGCCCCATCTCCAGCACTGGGGACCACATTTCAACACAAGATTTGGAGACAAATTCCCAAATTATATCAATGCCCTTAAAAATGCTACTAATCCCACCCTAATCCATCTTATAGTATTTTATAGTTATTTCCTTGTGTCCTAAATGATTAGTGATCTGAAGTACTTTGATAACTAGTGGGTGTATTTCCCCGCTGTGTAGACTCCACTTTCATTCTAATTAAATTTTTGAGTACCCCCCAACAAACTTCCTTGTATTTGAAGTCTAATTGTTTTTATCAAGATCCCTAAAGGCATGACAAGGCTGCTCTGGGTGACCTCAGAATCCAGAAACATGAGACAATGTCACTTTAAAGAATGAGTCAGTCCATGTGCAGTGGCTTGTGTCTTTAATCTCAGCACTTTGGGAGGCCAAGGCAGGAGAATTGCTTGAACCCAGGAGTTCGAGACCAACCTGGGCAACATAGCGAGACTTCGTCTATAAAAGATCAAAAAATTAGCTGGATATGGTAGTATGTACCTGTAGTCTTAACTACTTGGGAGGCTGAGATGGGAGGAACACTTGAGGCCAGGAGGTTGAGGCTGCAGTGAGCCAGGACCGTGCCACTGCACTGTAGCCTGAGTGACAGAGTGAGACTCTGTCTCAAAACATAAAAATTAAGTAAAAAGTAAATGAATGAGTCAAAAGACAGCAGATTGGATTCAGAGAAGAGACCAGACTCCTGGAACCAGCCTCTGGGAACCTGTGGGATTTAGGACAAGCTGCTCACCCACATGTTAGATCCAAGCACATCCCTGTCTTTCCTGGGGTCTCCCTTCATCTGTCACCATGATTAAGGACCTACTGTGTGCCATACTTTCCAAGTGCTGGCAATGCAATGATCCATATAAGGAAAGCACCACTGTGAATAAAAAGCTTTGAAAGTCTCCACCAGACACAGTGGCTCAAGCCTATAATCCCAGCACTTTAGGAGGCCAAGGTGAGAGGATTGCCTGAGCCTGCGGGTTTGAGACTAACCTGGGCAACATGGTGAGATCTCGTCTCTACAATAAAACAAAAAATTAACTGGGCATGGTAGCACGTGCCTGTAATTCCAGCTACTTGGAAGGCTGAGGCGGAAGGTTCACCTGAGCCCAGCAGGTCTAGGCTGCAGTGGCCGGGAGCGTGCCACTGCACTCCAGTCTGGGTGACAGAGTGACTCCAATTCAAAAAAAAAAAAAGCTTTGAAAGGCTAAAAATGTGTGTATATATATCCAGTGTAATTGTAACCACTTTAAGCATGAGGGACACAGGGACAGTCTTGGCATTTCAGACTAGACACTCAGGTCTGCAAGGAGCTGTCATTTGTGAGCGACTGGCTTTTCACTTGACTCGTCCTGTCCCCCTCACAGAAAGATCGCGGCTTTGAGGAAAATTTCTTAGCAATCAGCTCATGCGTGATTTATAAGTTTATGGTTCTGGGAGGCAGCTGCACATTGGGGCATAGATCTCAGTAATTAATCCTGGGAGGTCCCTAATGACAGAGGAGATTGTGCTGTGTGAAAGTTGCTTTAATACTAAACAGCTTGTGTTATCTAACAAATGAGAACATTTCACACCCAATAAACGTCACTTTTGATAAGTGCGACTAGCGGTCGTAAATCTGACAAATAACATGCGCAAGATCTCACTCACACGTGTGCCTGTCCCCTGCCATCTTCCCCTGGGTTCCCTTGCTGCTCTCTGCGCTTTGGGGAAGAGCCGGGCCAGTACTCACCTCCATCCCCACACTGTCCCCTGAGACCCTGGGTCAGGAGACTCACCACTGACTGCTCCATCCTACCAACACCACAGCACCTGCATCCAAGCGGAAGCTCTGAAGTTTCCCAGTGAGTCTGGATCATTTTAGGTGCAAAAATGGATGGTTCAAGCCGATAAATACAGCAAAACAAGCCAAAACTCCATGCCCCTGCCTCCTCGGTTCTCTTATTCAGGACACATCGGAGACTGATGGGAGTTGGCTCAAATGATAAAGATCACCCCAGCTCATCATCAAAAAGCATTTAAGTGATTAAATGTGTTTTAGTGAATCAAGGAAGCTGCAACGATCCAATCTGTCCCCTCTGGGCTAACGGTGGATCTATCCTACTTGTTAAGTGAGAACACTTTTATCTTGTACATCACAGCCTCTCAATTACAAGAGTGAGCCCGGATGACCGGGAAAGGACAGGGGGTTCTTGGTTCCATCAGGCTGGGATGGAGGCAGCCACCAAATCAACATGAAATGGAAAGGAATTGTGGAAAGAGAAGGGCCCCATGTGATTGCAACTATATCACATGCTGGGAAAGGCAAAATGATGGAGACTGTGAAAAGATGAGTGGTTGTCAGGGGCGAGGGGGGTGGAAGGAATAAAGCGATGAGTAGGTAGCAGATGGAGCATGGTGGTTTTTAGGGCAGTGAAAATATCCTGCATGATGCTGTCATGGGGGGGTACATTCAATGGTAAAGTATCAACAGGGACTCATCAGCTCTAGCAAGAGTACTACACTAATGCAAGATGTTAATAATAAAAGGAATTTGGTGGGGGATTTTGCAGGGAGTATAGGAGAACCCTCTATAATTTTGGCTCAACTTTTCTGTAAGCCTGAAACTGCTCTAAAAATAAATTCTTGGGGAATGGGCCACCTGAGACCCAATCCTCACCACTACACAATATGTTCATATAACAAACATGCATGTGTACCCCCGAATTTAAAATAAAATAAATGAAAATAAATTATATTAAGGGGGGAGAAGAAGAGAAAGAGAGAGAGAAAATTGTCTAGTGGTTCCTGGGCTCAAGACCACAGACTTCATGACATTCTTGAAAGTATCGTGGACTGGGCTAGTGGCTCAGCCTGTAATCCCAGCACTTTGGGAGACTGAGGTGAGTGGATTACCTGAGCCCATGGGTTCAAGACCAGCCCGGGCAACTTGGTGAAACTTCGCCTCTATAATAAATCAAAAATTAGCACACACCTGTAGTTCCAGCTACTTGGAAAGCTGAGGCGGAAGGATCGCCGGAACCCAACAGGTTGACGCTGGGGTGGCCATGAGCGTGCCACTGCACTCCAGCCTGGGCGACGGAGTGAGACTCCCAACTCAAAAAAAAAAAAAGTAATTCTAGGTTTATTTTTAGGAAGCACCACCCTCATTGAGCACAGGTCGCTGTGGTCACAACAAGCTCATGCTGACAACTGATGAGGGAGATCCAGCTGGGTCACAGGTGGCTTTTCACAGATCATCTTCTGACCTATGAACACTCTGTCCAATTCCTCCCCCGCTTGCATATGCTCGCACCTGAAGTGTTGTGTTTCCTCTGTTAGCATGTGCATTGTGTAAGAGCAAAATAGACTTTGTCTATTTCGTTCATTGCTGTTATCCTTACTGTCTGCAACTGTGCCTGGAACACAATAGATAATAAATAAATGTCAAATTAATGAACAAATGGATATAAATTCACCCTACACACACCTCCCCACCAATTCACCAAGCATCTTTCAAGGTCCTCTGAAACATTAACCCAGGATTTGTGGAGAAAGTGAATTGCTATCAAACGTGGGCTTTGCCTTTAAGGGGCTTACGGGCTATTGAAAAGAAATCATCTGATTTCTAAAATTACAGTTCCAGACAATAACTGATTATCATTCCGGGAGTCATGGGCTAGTACTGTCTCCCCGATATCATGATATACATGTGAGGGCATCAAGTGTCTAAGACAGGATCTGGCAAATCGTAAGCTTTGTAAATGTTTAACAACTTTCCTTTGTAAAAAATGCCTGGTACCACATTTATCAAACTCCATTTTCCCCTGTTTTTACCATCTAATACTACCTACGGGCCTCTTGGCCTCACCCTTGAAAATTAACAACAACAATTTTTGTTTAATTATACCATTTACAAGTACAATGCTTTATATATAAATATATATGGTACTCCAGCCCTGGGTATCAAAACTGATAGGAAATTATCTACCTGGAATTTAGGACTATTTCAGGAGGGCAAGGAGAATAAAGTTTTATAGGGTGATTAGAGTGTTAAGTTCTGTGCTAAATGCTTCACTAAGTTATCTCATTTTTTTCTCACAATAAGATAATGGCAGGGAACTTTAACTCCAAGGCTGAAGAAGGGCTGGGAATCAGAGGAATTGTGACACTTCTCTAGGGTAATGTAGTCAGCTTTATGCTGCTATAACAGAGTATCTGAAACTGAGTATGTTATGATGAACAGAGATTTATTTCTTACAGTTCTGGAAGCCAGGAAGTTCAAGAATGAGGTTGGCATCTGATGAGGATCTTCTTGCTGTGTTATACGTGGTGGAAAGCATCACATGGAGAGAGAGAGAGAGAGAGAGAGATGGGAAGAAGGTCAAACTCATCCCTCATTCTTTTATCAGGAACCCACTCCCAGGATAACTAACAGTATTATTCCACTCACAAGGGTAAAGCCCGCATGACCTAACCATCTCTTACAGGTCCCAATTCTCAACACTGTGGTGTTGGGAATTACATTCCCAACATAAGAACTTTGGGGAACACATTAAACCATAAAACCTTGGTTTAAAATACAGATCACTCTGATTCCAAAGACTAGATTCTTTCCAGAGACCAACTTATTGGAAGACTCAATGGTTCTAAAATCTAGAGGTTTCAGGACTTCTTCCATGGATGGAGGATTCAAATATAAATTGCACACCAGAGGCTAATTTGGTAAAACAGTCAGACCCTTAGTCCTTTTGTGCCTAATAGAATGTCCCCAATATCCATTGGTCCTTAGTGCCTCAAAGCACTTTAAATGCATTATCTTATTTAATTTTTACAGCATTTCTACGACGTTGAGAGTATTCATATCTCCATTTTACAGATGAATTACCTGAGCCTTAGAAAGGCTAAATTCACATAGTTTAAGAAGAGGCTAAATGGTCACTGAACCCAGATTATTTGACTTCAGCACCTGAGTGCTAGATGCTTCACAGAGAATGATTTTTCTCAAGGTCTTGGGTTTCTACTAGCAGGAGAAGTCCTTCCCTTGGTGTAATTCCAGTGTCCCTCGCTGCAATCGCAGGTCATTTTCTTTCTAGCTCTTTCTTGACCAAGCCAAGAATAGTCACTCGAGTCAGACTTAATGTCATTCGTCTGTGCTGGGCTTAGGACCTGACCCATTAGGCATTTTCAGTCTTAGAAGAAGAATCAAGTCAAGTTATTAACAGGGGGAGACAATTGCCTTTTCTTTCTTTTCTCCTTCCGTATTCTAACAGGGAAGAGTAACGAGTTTGCTTCTGTTGTCAGAATATCAACGAGGGCATTTTCTGGCAGTCAGTTCATAAGGAAATTTGTCTTGTAATTGGAGTTTCAGAGGCTCTCCCAGCATCGATGGCATCCACGGTGTAAATTAGTCTCTCTCTACATTTACAGACTTCATCGTAATTATTGCAGCTAATAAGAATGCAGCCCGGCCAACTTCTTCATTGAACACTGAGCCATAGAGGGACTCTGGACCCTGTGGACAGAGCAGGCCCCAGAGCCCTGCAGCCTGGCAGGGCACAGGTTGAGGGGAGCCCACCCAGCACAGTGTGAACACAAGCTAGGCGACAGGCTTCTCTAGGAACCTGCCGGGGCCTTCTTCTCTCTGCCTCCAGCCCATGGTGTTTGGACCCAGCAGACAGTCAGCTCTCAGAGACTTCCCACAGCACTCCACCCCATCCTCTGCCTCTCCTCCACAGAGGACCCCGAAGGACGCAACTTGCTATCTCTCCTGTCCCAGACCTTTGGCTCCATCAGCCACCCCAAGAGCTGCCAGCAACCTCCTTTCTTCCCAGTGCCAGCTGTCCCAAGGGGAGTTGTGAACCTGAAGCGCAAGCCACAGGTCTGTCTTGCCAAGTGAGGATACTGGCTCGGAACACCCTGGCCACAGCTATGGTCTGGAGCTGCATCAGGTGTTGGCAACAATGGGACAAGAAATACCTTTGAAAAAAAAGACATGACCAGAAACCCTTTTGTAATCCCAGGAGCAGAATCTTCTGGTCCTCAGGCAAGCAGGCAGGGAATGCATGTGTAGAATGGCAGTGCTGGAAAGAAAAACGAAAGAGCATCTCATCTAACACAGAGAAGAGACCTTAGGAAGGTGCATGTTGTGATGTGGCAGTTCATGCCATTAAACAGAAGAATCGGACCTCCTGAGTCCACGACGGATGCTCACTCCTCCATGCTTTACAAAGCCACAGAGACAAGGCCTGGTAAGGATACACACACACATGGACAGGTAGCATCCTCAGATGTCCTGGAGCCCTCGTCTCCTGCCTCCCAAGTCCATATGCTTCCTAACTTCTCTCTACAGTGATTCGTCTTTCCTTCCCTGCCCTTTCACTTAAAAAGCTGAAATCCAGGTTGGGGGAATTGGCTTCCCTGGACTTTCTTCAAGAGATGAAATTGCTTTCAGACTTGGCTCTTTTTAGCAGATTTGACCCTTTTGCTAACTTGCTTTTAGCATGAGACTTGGGAGGGCTGATTTAAAAAGCAAGAAAGTAGGTCTTCCCAGAGCCATTACCCCTCTCTCTCTCTCTCTCTCTCTCTCTCTCTCTCCCCCCTCGCCCCCTCCCTCTCTCCTTCTTTCTCTCCCCCTCTCTCCTTTTTTCTCTCCCCCTCTCTCCTATCTCCCTCTCTCTCTATCTCTCTCTCTCTCTCTCTCTCTTTCTGTATTCAAATGGGCCTGATTTGGGCTTCCTGTGCACCCTCTAATCCGTTTCAAACAGCTTAAGACCCACACTGGGAGCAATGAAGTTCTTGCTAGCAAATGCAACTCTGACTCAGTCGTTCACTGGTGAAGGGAAAGAAGCCCTTCCTGTTCTGTATTCCAGCCTGTTGTGTGGTCTGCGTCTTATTATGTAAAGTCCCTGGTTTGTTAATAGTTTTCGTATCCTATGCATTTAAAACCTGGGCAATGGAATAAAGATGGGTGAGGATAGGCTCTGGGATGATGCAAATTGAAACTGAAAAGATATTAGACTGAAAGTGTCAGGAAGAATATAAGAAAAATCTGCTGCATAAATTGAGGCAGCGATGCTCTGCCAGGAATGTTACTATTACCAAAGTGAAACCACATATGTGAATTTTAGTGCTGGGTAATGGTTTTACCTCAGCAGTCTCTTTTCTCAAAAGAGCTGGATTCATCATCATAGCTAACGTTACTGAGCAC
Organism: Tarsius wallacei; assembly: GCA_963574415.1. NCBI lineage: Eukaryota > Metazoa > Chordata > Mammalia > Primates > Tarsiidae > Tarsius > Tarsius wallacei. The sequence continues at coordinate 1,632 of CAUYQG010202880.1, read as the reverse complement.
TTACTATGTGGCAGGAACTGCTAAGTGCTTTTTAGCACTGTTTTCTTTCACTCTCTTAACGACTCTATCCTGAAGGTGTTGTTATTGTTATGCCCATTTCACAGATGAATTAGCTGAGGTTTGGAGATTTTAAAAAACGTGGTATGGGTCATGTGCAGTGGCTCATACCTGTAATCTTGGTGCTTTGGGAAGCCAAGGTGGGAGGAATGCTTGAGGTCAGGAGTTCAAGACCAGAGTCGGGGCAACATAGCAAGACCTTGTCTTTACATAATAAAATAAAATTTAAAAATTAGCCAGGTATGGGAGCACGCACCTGTAATCTCAGCTACCTAGGAAACTGAGGCTGCAGTGAGCTACGATCATGCCACTCTACTCCAACCAGAGCGACAAAGCAAAACCCTGCCTCCAAAACAAACATACAAACAAACATGGTGTAGCTTACAGAGCTAACAAATGATAAGTCCAGGATTCAAGAACCCAGCCATGCTAACCAGATGGGCCAAACCCTGACTCATTTTTCTTGATCTGTTTGCTTCCTTTAAATAAACCTTCAGCCCAAGTACCTGAAAAAAGACTGAGGAAGATGCTGGGGCCCAGGATAGGTAGCTCAAGTCAACAGGAAGAAACAAATCAAAAGAGATGCACGTTTTGTCATTCAGTTTCAAAACAGGAGTTCTGGTTCCATCTCGACTCTCTCTACTGATGGTTTTCACGTATGTAAAATCAGAGGGGCTAGTCAGAAGGTCTCCTTTCCATCCATAATAGCTTCCATTGGTAGTCAGTGGGAGTGAGATACAGAACCCATACATAGACAGGAAAACAAATCTTCAACACTGCCCCAACCCTTCCTTCGGCTGCATGAATTCAACAAGAATTCCATATCAAGACAAGCAAAGCAAAAGTGTTTCTCCTGCTTCACTGGTTTTTGAAGAACTGAAAGTATAGAAAACTTTTGGGCAACAGGGTTTCTTTTCTTTCATACACATTGGTGATTTTTTTTTTATTCGGGGTCTCACTCTGTCACACAGGCTGGAGTGCAGTGGCACAATCACAGCTCACCACAGCCTTAGGTCATCCTTCCGCCTCAGCCTCCCAAGTAGCTGGGGCTACAGGTACACACTACCACACCCAGTTAATTTTTGGATTTTTGTAGAGAAGAGGCCTTGCTATGTTGCCTAGGCTGGTCTTGAACTCCTAGGCTCAAGCAATCCTCCTGCCTCGGCCTCCCAAAGTTCTGGGATTACAGGCATGACCTACTGCATCTGGCCTCACATTGTTGATTAATTCTGTTTCCCCAGTAGCATTATACGATGTCACGCAAATGCAGATGAAGGACACCACAGAGAAAGCATGTCTCAGGGATCTCGTGACCCAAGGTGTGTTCTCATGGTTGCCCTGATATCACAGAAGCCCTAGTAGTTGTGAATATCCTGGCAGAAAAAAAGTACCTGCCCAGGACCTCTTAACTTTCTGGATACGTGTTCTCACAGATCTCATGGGTTGTCAACAAGCAAGTGTGTGAGCCAAGCTTCTCGGTGCTGGGATCAAACCACTACTCAGAAGAGGTGCTTGGAGAGGAGAAACCTCCAACCCTGACAAACACAGCTGCTATCACCCTGTACAAAACACCTG
>CAUYQG010202878.1:0-10768 GCA_963574415.1 Tarsius wallacei | reverse complement strand
TAAAAAAGATACCTGCACATGCAAGTTTATTGCAGCACTTTTCACAATAGTAAAAACATGGAACTAACTGTGCTGTCCATTGAAACTGGACTGGATTTTAAAAATGCCTTATATATACACAATGGAATATTATGCGGCTATAAATAAGGACAAAATTATGAACTTCACAGCAACTTGGATTGTGTTAGAGTTTATAATACTCATTGATCTATTACAAAAACAAAAAACTGACTATATGTTTTCACTCATAAGGGAACCCTGAACATTTACCATAATACTATAAGAAAGCGATTGGCAGTAACCAGAAACTTCCATGGAAGAAAGGATCAGTGCATAGCATCAATAAGGGTGCCTGATCTCAAACCAGGCAAAATGGGGACCAAAGGGAGGCTCAAACTTTACTTGTACATTGTCCACTTTTATACCTAATCCTCAATTGTACCCCACAGCTTAAAAAAAAAAAGCATACAAGGAAAAGCTGATACCACTCTTACTGAAAGTATTCCAGACAATTGAGAAAGATGGAATGCTCCCCAACCCATTTTATGAAGCCAACATCATATTAATACCAAAACCTGTCAGAGACACAGAAATGAAAGTGAATTACAGGTTAATCTTCTTGATGAACACAGATGCAAAAATTCTAAACAAGATTCTAGCAAATTAGATCCAACAACACACTTCAAGCATTATCCACCATGATGAAGTGGGCCTCATTCCTGGGATTCAGGGCTGGTACAACATTTACAAGATTATAAAGGTAATACAGCACATCAACAGATGTAAAATCAAGAAGCACATTATTATGATATTAGGCACAGAAAAAGCATTCAACGAGATCCAGTAGCCATTCTTGATAAAAAAAAAAAAAAAATGTTTAGCACCAAGGTATGGAAGGAACGTTCCTCAAAAGGGTAAGAGTCATCTATGATAAACCCACAGCCAAAATTTTGCTCAATGAGCAAAAATTGAAAGAATTTCCCTTGAGGATGGGGAATAGACAAGGATACTCACTCTCACCCTTCCTGTTCAACATAGTGTTGGAAGTCCCAATCAAAGAAATCAGGCAAAAGAAGGAAATAAGTGATAGCCACTAGAAAAATAGGAAGTTGAGCTATCCTTTGTGGACAATATAATTTATATCTTGAAAACCCTAGGGAGTCTGTTAAAAGTCTTCTCACACTGATAATAGACTTCAATAAAATCTCAGGGTACACAATCAATGTGCAAAAGGCAGTTGCATTTCTATACACCAACAACAAGCAGAGTGCCAAATAAAAAACATAATTTCATGCACAATGACCACAAAAAATGAAACACCTTGGCATCCACCTAACCAGAGAAGTGAAAGACCTTTACAATGAGAACTACAAAATGTTGCTCAAAGAAATTAAGGATGATACAAGCAAATGAAAAAAGCATTCCATGCTCATGGATTGGAAGAATGAATATTGTCAAGATGTCCAACCAACCCAAGACAATCAACAGATTCAGTGTAAGACCCATCAAATTATCAACATCATTTTTCTCAGACATGGCAACACTAATACATACATTCATACAGAAACAAAAAAAGAGCACAAATAGTCAAAGTAATCCTTAGCCAAAGGAACAAAGCAGGAGGTGTCTCACTTCTAGACTTCAAACTTTACTACAAGGCAACAATAACCAGAGCAACACAGTACTGGTATAAGAATTGGCATGCAGACCAAAGGAAAAGGTCAGATATTACAGAAGCAAAAACTCTATCTCCCAACCAACTCATCTTTGACAAAACCAGCAATAACCCCTGGGGAAAGGAGACCATATTTAGCAAATGGTGCCAGGAAAAATGGCTGACCACATGCAGAAGAGTAAAACTGGACCCCTACCTATCACCATAAACAAATATCAATTCTAAATGCATCAAAGACCTAAACAGAAAACCTCAAACTATAAGAATCCTAGAAGAAAACATAGGAAACACACTTAAGTACATTGAAGTAAGCAACCAATTTTTCACCAAGACCCCAAAAGTGAATGCCATAAAAGCTAAGATAGATAAGTGGGACCTCATGAAACTGAAAAGCTCTTGAACAGCAAAAAGAACCATCAAGAGAGTGAAGAGACAACCCATGGAATGGGGAAAAAATTGCTTTCTCTGTATCTGACAAAGGACTAACATCCAGGATCTATAAGGAATTCAATGAATGAAAAGGAAAAAAACCCTATTAAAATGTAGGCAATGGACATAAATAGACACTTTTCAAAAGAAGAGATACAAGCAGCCAATGGGTACATGGAAAAGTATTCAGACTCACTAATCCTCAGAGAAATGCAAATCAAAACTATGATGAGATCCCACCAAACTATGAGAAGAATGACTGTCATTAATATGCCAAAAACAATGCTGGCATGGGTGCAGAGAAGATGGAACACATCTACATTGCTGGTGAGAGTGCAAGCTAGTACAGCCTCTATGGAAAACAGTGTGGCAATTCCTAAAATAACTAAAAACTGACATTTCCTATCATCAGCAATCCCTGTCCTAGGAATATAAGTTCCTGGAGGAACATAAGTCAATTTACAAAAAAGATACCTGCACATATATGTTCATAGCTGCACTATCCACAATACCAAAAATATGGAACCAACCCTACTGCCCATTGAAAGTGGACTAAAGAAAATGTGGTACATATGCATGATGGAGTATTACACAGCCATAAAGAAGAACAAAATCATGGACTTTGCAGCAAATTCGATGAAATTGGAGACCATCATACTTAGTGATCTATCAGACAAGCAAATAACTGAATACCACATGTTCTTGCTCATACGTGAGACCTGAATTTTAGTCACATTAGCATGGGGAGGGATCAATAGTCACTGGATACTGCTGGCGGGGGGATGTGGAACAGAAAGTGTTCCTGGCCCCAAACCAGGGGAATTGTGGACCAGTTGGAGACCCAAATTTCACCTGCATGTAGCCTACTTGTTTAGCTAATCCTAACTTGTAACCACATCTCTATAATAAAATAAAATATTAAAAAATACCAGTAATATTTTGGTGGAAGTGTAAATTAGTACAGACTCTGTGGAAATCAGTGTGGTGAATCCTAAAAGTTCTAAAAATTGACCTTCCATATGATCCTGAAATCCCCCTACTGGGAATATACCCAGAAGAACTAACATCACTCTATAAAAAAGATACCTGTGCATGTATGTTTGTCGCAGCCTTGTTCACAACAGCAAGAACATGGAACCAGCCATGCTGCCCATCCAAAGAGGACTGGATTTAAAAATGTGGTACATATACATGATGGACTATTACACAACCATAAAGAAGAATAAAATCATGAACTTCGCAGCAACCTAGTGAAACTAAAGTCTATAATACTGAGTGATCTTTCACAGGAAGAGAGAACTGAGTATCACATGTTCTCACTCATAAGTGGACCATGAACAACTACCATAATACCATAAGAAAAGGATTGACAGTAGTGGGAAACTGAGGGGGGAGGGCGGGGAGGTGGGAGTTAGTCAAAATCTGCCTGGGGAAGGGGGCACACTTCACCAACAAGGGTACCTTCACGATGAATATTTGTGTACCCAACCCTAAATTGTATCCCACGATTTCAAAATAAAAAATTAAAAGTTAAAAAAAAGCACACACACACACACACAGAGAGAGAGAGAGAGAGAGAGAGAGAGAAACAGTAATACTGTTTCCCATAGCATATGCACTATTTTAAACTCCCAACAAACATGCACAAGAGTTTCAATTCATACATTTACTCATCAATACTTGTTAATTACTCTTTTCTTGAAAGTAGTCACCCTATTAAATGTGAAATGATACCCCATTGTGGTTTTGGTCTGTATTTTTCTAACACATAGTAATGTTGAGCAAGTGCTTATTGGTAATCTGTATATTATATTTTGAAAAATGTCCATTTATGCTTTTGAACATTTTTCAGTCAGATCATTTTGGTTTATCTTTGTTGAGTTGTGAGAGTTTTTAAAAATATATTCTTGATATGAAGCCCTTATTATATCTATGGTTTGCAAACGTATTCTTTCATTTCATAGGTTGCCTTTTATCTCTATTTGTTGTGGCCTTTGATGCACAGAAGTATGCAGGTTTGATGTATTCAAATTTTTCTATTTTTGCTTTTTATGACTGATCTTTCAGTTTCATATCCAGGATATCATAGACAAATTCAATATTATAAAGTGTTCCCTCTGTTTTTTCTAAAAGTGTTAGAGTTTCAGGTCTTATGATTAGGGCTTTAATCCACTTTAAGTTAACTTTTTTATATGGGGGTAAGATAACAGCCCAACTTCCTTGTTGTTCATGTGGGTATCTAGTTTTTCCATCACCATTTGTTAAAGCAAGTTTCCTTTCCCCATGGAGTGGTCTCAATCTCATTGTCCAAAATCATTTGACTATACGCACAAAAGTTTATTCTAGGCTCTCTCTTCTATTTAAGCGGTATATATGTCTGAATTTATGGCAGAACAACAACATTTTGACTAATGTATCCTTGTAACACATTTTAAAATCAGAAAGTGTGAGATTACAAATTTGTCCTATTTTTCTTGAAGATTATTTGGGCTATTTATGGTCCCTTCAGATACCACATAAATTTAAGGATGCATTTTTTTTCTACTTCTGCAAAAAGTTTCACTGGGAATTTCTCAACTTGCATCATCACTTTGAGCAGCATTAAAATGTCAAAGATATTACTTTTTCAATTCATGAACATGATGTGTCTATCCATTTACTTGTGTCCACTTTAATTTGTTGCAGTTTTTTTTTGTTTTGTTTTGTTTTTTACTTTTCAGTATACAAGTCCTTCATCTCTTTGGTTAAGTTTATTACTAAGTATTTTATTATTTTTGGTAGTTTAAAATTGCTGTTTTTATTATTTTTATTTGCTACCAATATTTTTATTTTAAGAAATAAAAAAGGTATGACAAATATACACACCATTTTCTTTTATGCATCATTTAATTTAACTTTTGCACACATTAATACATTAGACAGTGATATTTCAACACTGATATTGAAAAAAATAATTCATTCCATTATCTGACAATAAAAACCTAACCTCACATTTTAGCACCCAGTGAGATATCCGGTTTCTAAATGATTATTGATATGTAAGCCTCTAAATTTTTTGACATATTACCTTTGTCATTGTGACAGAATCACCACTGAAATTCTGCCTTTCCAAATACATCATAGTAAGGTAAATGTAAGAATAGCAAACTCTTTTGGATAATATTAAATTACTCACAATTTAAAGATTAAATATTTATTTGTTCACCAAATATTTACAGAGCATCAACTGTTAGTCTAAACCACTGAATGACACAAATGTAAACACAACAAATTTATTATCCTCAAGTAGCCCAAAATCTAGTGTCTGAAATTCAAAGACAATAATAATTACTAGGTGATCAGTATGTTAGAAGACACTATGAGAAACTTAGACAAGGAAGAGCATATCTCTGCATTGACAGATTAGAAAAGAATTTCTTGTGGGAACACATATATTTACCAAGTTTAAAAGATGAGTTACAGTGCAGGAGAAAAAGTTGGAGAAACATGACAAGCTTAGAGAAGAATGTGCATCAAAAAATGGAGACAAGATTAATCAGGATGTGTTTGTTCAGAAGCTTGCAGAATAGTAGAGGCTAGTTCAGAAGGCAAGGGCCGATCACAAAGACCCTTATATATAATATATGATATTAGAGCTTTGTCAGTAGGTGATTCATTCTTAATTCTGACTTTCAATTAAATTTACAAAGAGATTTATGAATTGTTTTTTAAATAGCAATATTCTTACCACATCTCATATCAATTAAATCATAAATCCTAAAATTGAGGCTTTGGCATCAGTATTTAAAAAAAAAAGTCTTCCTAGGAGATTTTAATGCACAACTAGCATTGTGGGCTACTAATGTAGGAAATAAGGCTTCCTGAAAGGCATTAAGCAGGGATTTTGCTAAAAAAAAATTGTTGCGGCAGAATTATAAACCTTAAATTTAGAAGTAAATTAAACATCCCCTAAAACTTCTTTCAAACTTGGTATTCTATGTTGTCCTTCCTGCTTGTCTCTGCTGAAGAAATTTTCTCCTATAGAATTCATATATGTTGGAAATAAAGACATAATAATATAAAATCAGAGTTTTTTTTTTACTATAAACCAAAGAATTCTTCTGATCATGCAATCCACCAGAGCATTACAATCATCTAATCCCCAGGACATCCAGACACTGTAGCTCACTCATGTCCTGTATATCCCGTTTAAATAATAAAAGCACAATAAAAATGAATGTGCAAGTGTCTTTTTGGTATAGCAATTTATATTTGTCTAGGTATACACCTGGAGGCTTTTCTACTAAGTGAACTATTACAGAAACAAAAAACTGAATACCACATATTCTCACACATAAGTGGGCCTTGATCACTGGTCACAGAAGCACAAGGGTGGAATCAGTAGATGCTAGACACTGCTAGAAGAGGGAAGGAGGAGAGAGGAAGCATGTGGTGACACACTGTACCTGGTTCACTATCAGGAGGACAGAGGGCCAGCTAGAAACCCAGTAGTCACCTGCACACAACTTTCTATGTAGTAAATCTTCACTTGTACTGGAATCCAATCTTCAAGGTTCTCAAAGATAAACAATTCCAACCAAGAATTTCCTAACCAGCTAAGCTAAGCTTCATCAGTGATGGAAAATTAAAATTATTCCCAGACATTCAATCCTTAAGAGTTTATGCTGCAACTGAGCAGCTCTACAAGAGACACTTATAAAGGTATTAATCATAAAAGAAAGAAAAAAAAGATAATCCATGTTCTGCCCAAGAATCCAGGAAAACAGAGAACCAACACAGCATGCACCATCATTGCAAAACTGAAAACATACGCATATACCAACTCCAAATCAAAAGAAAACCAAACAATAACAAATAACTTTATAAGAAACTCATGAAAGAGATAAACTCTCACAGTTCAATAATCAGCCAAAACATGAATGGACTAAATGCATCACTGAAAAGACACAGAATGGCACACTGTATTAAAAAACACAACTCTACAATATCCTGCCTACAGGAAACACATATTACTACCAACCACACTCACAGACTCAAAGTTAAAAGATGGAAAAAAAGAAGACAGGTGTTGTGGTTTTTTTTTTGAGTTGGAGTCTCACTCTCTCACCCAGACTGGAGTGCAGTGGCACACTCCTAGCCACCACAGCCTCGGCCTACTGGGCTCCTGTGCTCCTTCCGCCTCAGCCTTCCAAGTAGCTGGAACTACAGGCATGTGCTATCACACCTGGCTAATTTTTTTAATATTTTTATTGTATAGATGAGTTCTTGCCAAGTTGCCCAGGTGGGTCTCAAACCCGTGGGCTCAGGCAATCTACTCGCATCAGCCTCCCAAAGTGCTGGGATTACAGCCTGAGCCACTGAGTCAGGCCAGGTGTTGTGATTTTAATGTCAGATAAAACAACCTCTAAGCAACCAAAAATTTTAAAAAGATACAAAAGGACACTACATAATAATAAATGGTTAAATCCATCAATAAGAAATATCCATCTTAAACATATATGCACCCAACACAGAGTCACCTGTTTTCATAAAGTAACTACAAAGAAAACTAAAAAAAGATATTGACTCTAACACTATCATAGCTGGAGACCTCAATACCCCACTAACAACCCTAGATAGATCATCGAGGCAAAATATTAACAAAGAGATCCAGAATATCAACTTGCTGCTTGAGCAAATGAACTCAATAGATACCTACAAAACACTCCAGTCAACAACCATGGAATTTATATTCTACTCATCACCACATAGAACATACTCCAAGATTGACCACATCCTAGGCCATAATTCAAGCATAAAAAAATTCCATATGATCAATAAACTGCCATTTACCTTTCCCAAAGTGGAATAAAATAAATATCAACACCAACCAAATTCCCTCCAAACCAACAAAAACATGGATGCTAAACAGCATGATTCTGAGCAACTCCTGAGTCAACAAATAAATAAAAACAGAAATTAAAAGATTCCTGGAAACGAAAATAAAGACACATGTTACCAAAATCTCTGGGATGCCATGAAAACAGTGCTAAGAGGGGAATTTTATTCCGGGGCAAGATGGCGATGGGGCAGCCTGGTCTATGAGATCCTCCGCAAAGGAGAAAGTGGAAGGTCTCTGGCTGTCTCCCCAGGGGCTGCGGATCCCATCATTGGCAGCCTGCTGTTCACTTGGAGCTCAGCCGTTGCCACCGCTGAAGCATCACGCCAGTCTGGACAACCCCTGAAGTCATGGACAGAGCAGCCGCCGCTGCTGCTGCCGCCTCAGTAGCAACCAATATACATCGCCCCACCGGTGGCTGAGGCAATCCACGACTTCAGACCCTGAAGCCCCTGCAAGCAAGATCTGCTGAGATTGCAGCCATCTCTACTGCCACCATGACATCCTGCCAGGCTGTGGTTCTCCTCCCTGTGCCTGAGGCAGGCTTCTATCTCCAGCCTCTCTCTGGCTCTGTGAGCCAGCTCTCACATGGCTCTGTCCCCTTTGGGGCCAGCGGCTGAGACAAAGACCATCTGGAGCGGTGAGATAGCACCACCTGCTGGCGATTCAAGGTAACAACACTGAAACGGGCAAAAAAAAAAGCAGCTTGAAAAACAGACACAGGCCAGATTTGACTAATGAACTGGCTGCTGACCTGAACTGCCCTTCACAGCAGGCCAGGGGCAACTGACCATAACTGTGAACAAATTTACCAGCCTGAGAACACAGCTAGAAATCAGAGCTGAAAGGACATTGGACTTAAATGAAAAGTCTCAGAGTGTGCTTGATTGGTTCTGTTGGTTTAATGAATTGATGCTATTCCTACTGGGTTTTTTTTGTTTTTTTGTGGGTTTTTTTGTTTGTTTGTCTTTTCCTTTTCTTCTCTTTTCTCCTCTCTGTAAACCATACCTTTGCATAGAGGAACAGCACACCAATACGGTGGTGGGTTAGCTTGTATGATAGCATCATTGTATGTTTTAGTTTTTTTTTTGTATGGGAGTTGGGTAGTCTGTAGCCATGGTCTATTGTTTTTATCTGTTTATGTTTATGTTCCTCTCTCCATTTGTTGGTACACTCGTCTGTTTCCCCCCTTACTCTTCTCTCTCTCCATCCCCCTCTTCCCCCAACTGTCTGCTCCATTCTCCTCCCTCCGTTAACCTCATTTTATTTCAGGGAGTAAACCTACAGCCCCACTGCACGAACACACTCCAAGGCAGTGCGAAGTGGGTTTCAGATTATCCATACACCTGTCAGCAGATACCAGGACCTGCAGAAAGATTTTGAATCACATCTCACCCCTTAAGTAAATCTCAAAACTGCAAAAAGTACCACCCCCAACCTACAGTGCAACTCCAGCAACTCATCTACCCCTGAATAGCAGAATTAAAGAAGACGGTGACATGGAGGGAAGGAAAAAGTAGGGAGGTAAAAAACCGCACAAATGAAGAAAAACCAAAAGAAGAATATAGGTCTCAACAGAACCCTGGGAGGTCAGATACTGAGAAAACAGACTTTGGAAGACAAACAATGAAAAGCCCCCAGAATGACTGATCACATGCAACAAACCCAGACATCAAGACATTAATAGAGAGAATAAAAAAAATTGAGGAGAGACAAGAGGAAACAGGAAGGAGCTGATGTCAGAAATAACAGCAGTAAAGAATACTGTGATGGGAATAAATTTTAAAAAAAACCAATAAGCATGGAAAGCAGAATTAGCCAAGCAGAAGAATCTCAGAACTCAAAGACCAAAACACAGAACTAACCCAAACTGTCAAAAACATAGAAAAGAAGCTCAAAAAGACAGAACAAAACCTTCGAGAGATGAATGATCACTTCAAGAGACTGAACCTAAGAGTGATTGGCCTTCCTGAGGCAGAGAGAGAAATAGAGGCCACACTGGAATAAACATTTTATGAAATAATTCAAGAAAACTTCCCTTATCTCATTAGTGATGCAAAAATTCAAACACAAGAGATTCAGAGAACCCCTGCAAGACAACAAATGAGAAGACCAACTCCCAGAAACATAATAATTTGCCTAAACAAAGTAGGTATAAAAGAAAAAATCCAAAAGGCAGCAAGAGAAAAAGGTCAGACTACCTATCAAGGAAGACCAATTAGAATAGCAGCAGATTTACCTACAGAAACCCTCCAGGTTAGGAGAGCTTGGAGCTCTATCTTCAAAGTTCTAAAAGATAAACAATTTCAACTGATAATAACCTACCCAGCCAAGTTAAGCTTCATCAGTGAGGGAGAATTGAAATCTTTCCCAGATATTCAATCCCTAAGAACCTACACTGCCACCAACCACCTATACAAGAAACACTTAAGAAAGTATTGAACACAGAAGAAAAGGAAAAAAAAGAACAACAACGTTCTTCACAAGGGTACAGGCAAAAGATTAAAACACACATGCACCAACTCCAAAGCCAAAAAAAAGGCATCACACAAACAAGAGGAACAACACAACTCTGTTATAACATTGTGATAGGGATCAACTCCCACAATTCAATAATTAGTTGGAATGTGAACGGACAAAATGCACCACTGAAAAGACATAGAATGGCAAAATGGATAAAATATCACCAGGCAACAATTTATTGCCTTCAACAGACTCACCTCACTAGAAAGGACACTCACAGACTCAAAGTAAGAGGATGGGAAACAAATTTTCAGGCGAATGGG